>JAKRSK010004677.1:0-10714 GCA_029891615.1 Natrix natrix natrix | reverse complement strand
AGGAGGAGGAGCTTCCGGGGGAAAAATGGCGGACCTTCCCAAAGCTCCTGTGAACGATGGGGCTCTTTGGCAGGGACAGCAGGCGTTTTCGGCCACCCGTTGGTCATTCTGGGGGCCTAGAATCATTAAGTGGCAAACCCTGGCTCTCGTTGTTAACAGCTTGGACCCTGGGCGGGGTCCAGATAGCCAGGAGGACGGAGGCAGAGGAGGAGGAGGACGGCAAGAGGCGAGAATACAGAGAACGTTGAGGCCGAAGCCGCGGCAGCGAAAAAACACCAAGAGCAGAAAGGAGGAGGTCTGTGTGGCTGCCAGGGCGGCGGGACAACGGGACAGCGGAGGAGCGACTCCGAGAGGATAGCGAGTCGGTGAGGAGAACGTGTGGGAGGCGAGCTACATCCTGCTGTGCGGGGCGGCGGCGTTTGGATCCGACCGGGGCAGGTGGCGACGGGGCGGCAGAAATGGCGCTGGAATATCGGGCGCCTATTTCTCATCTATCTCTCTGACCGCAGCCTGGCTAAGAGGCCAGTGGGGCCGGTGGGGCTGGAGAGAAGATGTGGAGACTGTAGAAGAAAGCCAGGGGGTCGCGGAGGTTCTGGGGCGACCTCCAGAAGATCAATAGGCCGAGCAGCTGGCCTTGGCACCCCGCCTACCCCCTCCCCGCCCCCACCACCCCCCCCCGCACCCACCGCTGAGGTGCGATCCCTGTATACTCTAAGAACTACCTCTCGGTCTCTGGGCCTTAAGAACATACCTCTGGGCCTCGCTGGTGGACTGTAGATTACTGTGGATTGCGAGGTCTGCTTCCTCTCCCATCTTATCTGCCTGTCAAATACTCATTGCTCTATTTTACATCAAGTTACATCTTGGACCTGCTGCAAAGAAAAACCCTGCCACAGCCATAGTCATGGATTGATTAACATTTTTATCTATTCAAGGTCTGACATTCTTCGACTGCGAGGGTCCCCCCTCTCGCAGGCATGCCCCCTTGCCCTGATGAGGGCCCACCTCGATGAGGGGTTTATTAACCCAGAGAGGTGGAGGAAGCGGGGGATTAGGGGTTTTTTAGTAAAATGTTTTTTAAAGGTTTTAAGGGGTTCCAGGGAGGGGGGGAGGGTTACTTGGCCTTGGGGTATGGACATAGCCAGGTCAACAGGTGGGGTCAGGACGGAGGGGAGCGGAGTGGGGGGGGTGGGAGGAAACACCATTCCTACAAGGGGAATTCCAATTGCGACGGTCGTAGGGAGGGGCGGGCGCGAGGACACTAGAAGAACATACAGTCGGTTGGGAGACCGGGGCCGCTGGATACGCCCGGTCGCTTGTACCAACCCCCGCAGGCTAGGTGGACAGGATCGGCAGAGCCTGGGCCTTAGGCTGATGTTATGTAATGCGAGGTCCGTGATTAATAAGGCCCCCCTCATCAGTGACTTGATCACAGAGGGGGAGCCGGACCTCGCAGGAATAACGGAAACCTGGCTGGGCCCAGAGGGGGGGTTGCCCCTCAGGGAAATGTGCCCTCCAGGTTACCGTGTATTCCACCAGCCACGGGCCCAAGGTAGGGGTGGTGGGGTAGCGATAATCATCCGGGAAGATTTGGCACCGAGAGAATTCACTGTGTCGCAGATATCTGGTTGTGAGTCTCTGGGCGTGAAATGGGGCCCAGGGAGTCAGCTGGGCCTGTTGATAGTATACCTGGCTCCCCGCCATACATCAACGGCCCTGCCCGGGCTCCTCGAGCGGATTACGGAGATGGCGGTTGAAACCCCCAAGCTATTAGTGATGGGGGATTTCAACCTGCCATCGACGGGAGAGGCATCCGGGGCAGCCCGGGAATTCATGGCTTCCATGACAGCCATGGATCTGACTCAAGTAGTTCAGGACCCCACGCACGAGGGAGGCCACATACTAGATCTTGTGTTTGTCTCCGACCAGTGGACGAGTGATCTGGGAAGAGGGAATTTAGTCATCACACCCCTGTCATGGTCAGATCACTCACTTCTCCAGCTGGACTTCCCTGGCGCTGCTCCCCACCGCGGGGAGGCGGAACCAGACTATCCCAGATGGTTCCGCCCCAGGCGTCTGATGGAACCAGATAGGTTCCAGGCAGAGCTTGGGCCACCTCCTGCAGACCTGCCCCGCCCCCGGGCAGAGGACCTGGTAGCCGCGTGGAATAATGCGGCCGCCGGTGCCTTAGACCGGGTGGCGCCTTTGCGGCCTCTCCGACGGCCACGATCGACCCGGGCCCCCTGGTTTAACGGGGAGCTAAGGGCGATGAAACGCCTTAGGAGACGCCTAGAGAGCAAGTGGAGGTCCTCCCGCTCCGAATCCGACCGAGCACAGGTAAGAGCCTACGTAAGGACTTACCTTGTGGCAATAAGAGTGGCCAAACGGCAGTATTGTGCCACCCTTATAGCGTCCGCAGAGAACCGCCCTGCCGCCCTGTTTCGGGTGACCCGCTCCCTTTTGTCACAGGGGCAGCGGGACCCCCCATTGCTGGGCCGGGCAGAGGAATTTGGAGAGTTCCTGCAGGATAAAATCGATCGGATCCGAAGGGGATGGACCCACCTCAGTGCTCCAGTGGGGACGTCCGAGGCTAGTCTTGAGAGACCATGCTGGGAGGAGTTTGACCCTGTTGTCACCGAAGATTTGGACAGGTTGCGTGGGCGACTGCGAGCCACCACATGTTTATTGGACCCGTGTCCCTCCTGGTTGGTACTGGCCTCCTGGGAGGGCTCACGAGGCTGGCTACTGGGGCTGGTGAACGCTTCGCTGGGTGAGGGCCTTTTACCAACCGCCTTAAAAGAGGCGGTGGTGAGGCCCCTGCTCAAGAAGCCTTCTCTGGACCCAATGGAGCTAGCAAATTACCGTCCTGTCTCCAACCTTCCTTTCTTAGCGAAGGTTGTTGAGAGTGTGGTGGCTCAGCAGTTTCCGCGCCACCTGGATGAAGCTGATTATCTAGACCCGCGCCAGTCCGGCTTCCGACCCGGTCACAGCACGGAGACAGCCTTGGTCGCGTTGGTGGATGATCTCTGGAGGGCAAAGGATGGGGGTTGTTCCTCCATCCTTGTCCTATTAGACCTCTCGGCGGCCTTCGATACCATCGACCATGGTATCCTATTGCGCCGTCTGGAGGGGTTGGGGGTCGGGGGCACCGTATTACGATGGTTCCGCTCCTACCTCTCTGGCCGGACGCAATGTGTGTTGGCAGGAGAGGAGAGGTCGACCGCGAGGCCCCTTATCTGTGGGGTCCCACAGGGGTCGATCCTCTCGCCTCTCCTGTTCAACATATATATGAAGCCGCTGGGCGAGATCATCCGTGGTTTTGGGGTGGGATACCATCTGTACGCTGATGACACTCAGCTGTACATTTCCACCCCAAACCACCCCAACGAGGCTGTTGAAGTGATGTCCCGGTGTCTGGAAGCCGTACGGGTCTGGATGGATGACAACAGGCTCAGGCTCAACCCCTCCAAGACAGAGTGGCTGTGGCTTCCGGCTTTCCGGTTCAACCAGCATATGCCATCGCTGGCCATCGGGGATGATCAATTAGCCCCGGTGGAAAGGTCACGCAATTTGGGCGTCCTCCTTGATGCCCGGCTGTCTATGGAAGATCATGTGGCAGCCGTGGCGAGGGGGGCGTTCCACCAGGTTCGCCTGGTGCGCCAATTGCGGCCCCTTTTGGACCGGGAGGCCTTGCGCACAGTCACTCACGCGCTGGTGACGTCTCGCCTGGACTACTGTAATGCTCTCTACATGGGGCTCCCCTTGAGGTGCACCCGGAGACTGCAGTTGGTCCAGAATGCAGCCGCGCGGGTAATTATGGGGAGATCGAGGTTCTCTCATATAACACCTATCCTGCGCGAGCTGCACTGGCTTCCTGTGGCCTACCGGGTGCGCTTCAAGGTGCTGGTTACCACCTTCAAAGCGCTCCATGGCACAGGGCCTAGTTACCTGCGGGATCGCGTCCTGCCCCATACATCCCTGCGACCCGTCCACTCACACAGAGAGGGACTACTCGGGTGCCGTCCTCCAGAGAGTGCCAGAGGGCAGCGCCCAGGAGTAGGGCCTTCTCTGTAGTGGGCCCCACCCTTTGGAATGACCTCCCCCCAGACATCAGGACAACAACCGACCTTCGCTCCTTCCGTATGAAGCTGAAAACCTACCTGTTTCGACTAGCTGACCTGGCATAATACTACAACCTCTCCAGCCCAGGGCATTTTTAATTGGTAATTTTAGTTTTTAAGGGTTAATTTCACTGGGGTTTTAACTTTTTTAGGTATTGTAACTTATTTATTTATTCTTACCTCCTCTGTACGCTATATAATACTTTTGTACGTCGCCCCGAGTCCCTGTGGGGAGAGGGGGCGACTAATAAGTTCAAGTAATAAATAATATAGAATAATAATAAAGATTAAAGCCAAGCAGAAACAGTCCCTGTTCACCCCGGCTGAGGCAAATTCACTACCAGTTATTTCCCAGCAGGGAGTCTCAGTTGGCACCTCAAATAAAGAGCAATTAGTCCCAACAAACCTGGTTCTGGCAAAGGAATCCAACTTGATTGAGGTCTGTGACAACAGGCCACTCCCAAGCCCCTACTATTTATTTCCCAGCCAGGGAGAGACTGGCTAGCATCTATGGTTTATTTTCCCTGAGAGCCAACTTATTACCTTCCATTGCTCTCCTCTCCTCTCTATGCATATACACATCTGGGATGGGCTCCATCTGTTCCTCCCCCTTACTCAGCTCAGGCCTCTCCACCTCAGATTGGACGGAAGTGTACATTTTTATAAAATGTCATATCTTTTGCGAACGCATACAACAAGGTATTATTTAGATTAGGAAACCTAGCCTGCTGAATATTATTGCACAAGCAAGGATAGGAGAAGATGAACTTTGACTATGCTTGAGGCCAACCTGACTGGTAGTGCCCTTTGTATTAGCACAGTAGAAGTATGTGGCAAGAGTAGCCTTGTCTCTCCCTCCTCTATCTTACTAAAAGCTTAAGTGAAAGTCTTAGTGGACAACAAATACAATAAAAGGTGAGATGTCATTTGTGGACCCATTTTGGGATGATTTGCAAGCACAGTAGTGTATGATCAAATTTAGTGAATAGTGCATTTAGCTATATCCCCGCCCCCCTTATTTCATCGGAGTTTATCTTCTTTGTGTGCCTTGCTTGATACCACTTATTTGTAAAGTGACTCTAAATACTATTAAACATGAAAATAAGCTAAATATGCACTATGGCAAGTTCAGCACTGCTGGGAAATGATTTTCCATGATTTTGTAATTATTGCTCCTTTTGTCTCTTAAAGCTGTTCTTTGCTCCATCACAGAATTTAAATACAGATCTCTCTAAATTATATGGGAGACTTAATAGGAAATGTTATTCTCCACAGACTGTTGTCTTGCCCAGAAGGGCATCAATAAATCATGATGCATTCATGGCAACTAACAAATATGTAAATACATCACATTTGGTAGTCACTGGGGGTAAATACCTTTTTCTTCACCAATGCACACAATGTATATCAACAACAGCAGCCTTTCAGGGGAGGAAGAAAAGACTAGAGTTGAAGAATACTTTGCCTGCAAGTAGCCTTTTTTCTAAAGTATTTGAGAAAGTGGGCTTCAGAAATTGCAGCAAAAGATTTGCTGCCCTGTTACTGGGTCAGTGTGGCAATGATGGGCATGGCCTAGTTGACCTTCTACACCACCGGGAGGGGCATTTTTTCACCCTCCCCAGGCTCCAGAGGCTTTCCTCGAGCTTCTGGAGGGCAAAAACTGCTTCCCTGGTGTTAGATCTGGGCAACGAGAGACAGACTGCGGACACGAAGTAACTTATCAGCTCATTTATTAGTAGTAGTAGTGATCCAGCTTACTCTGTAGTCGGAGGGTTCCCCTTTTATAGGGATTGGGCACGCCCCTCGACCAATCAGAGGGATACCTGTTTCCCGCTGTAGGAGCGGACCAGAGGGAAGACTTATCGCGATATATGTTAATATCTAACACCCCTCCCCTCCTAGATGGAACGTTGCGGTAGGTAACATAGTCCTTTAGGTATGGTGGGTGTTTGTCTTGCTCGGGAGGAACGTCGTAGTTCGGGTTGGTTTGAAGTGGTTGCAGGACTGGGTGCGGGTCGGTTCAAAGTAGTTGCAGGATCGGGTGTTTTTTCTATTTCCCGTTCTGGAGGTCTGGTGCCTTCGTTGCTCGGGCGTTCAGGAGTTTGTTCGGCTGTGTTGTCTGGGGGTTGCTCTGCTATGTGCGTGCTGTCTTGTTCCACGCTTGGCTCGCCGGCGTCGTTGTTTCCTATGATGGGGTTTTCTTGTGGCTGACTCTCTGTAGACAGGAAACTTTCGTCTTCATTTCGAAGGTTGGAGTGTGCTAGGCGACCCCGAAGTTGATCGATGTGCCTTTTCCAATTCCGCCCATCTTCTAGCTCCAGCAAATACGATCGTGGACCCGTGATGCCAATGACCTTTGCCGGCATCCACAATGTCCCCCCTGTGTAGTTGTGAGCGTATACTGAGTCCCCTACTCTGAAAGACCGGATCTTACTTGTAGAGTCTGGGGGAGCCGTGGCAGAGTAATTCGGGTGGAGCCGGTCCAGGTGAGACCGTAGGCGGCGACCCATGAGTAGTTCAGCGGGGCTCCTACCCGTCGTTGCGCTCGGGGTAATGTGTTGAATGAGGAGGTAATGGTCAATGCGTGTTTGCCAATCACCTGGACCCATCCTAGCGAGGGCCTCTTTTGCGAATCGCACCATTCTCTCTGCCTGACCGTTGGATGCTGGATGGAATGGCGCGACGAGGGCATGCCGGATTCCCAACCCTGCTAAAAATGTTTCAAACTGCATGGCCGTGAATTGGGGCCCGTTATCGGATACTAGGAGATCTGGTAGGCCATGGGTGGCGAAGAGTCGCCGAAGAACCTTTATGACTGCCTCTGCCGTGGTTGAAGTCATTAGGACTACATCTAGCCATTTAGAATAAGCATCTACAACTATAAGGAAGGTCTGACCCTGGAATGGCCCTGCGAAATCGATGTGTATTCGCGACCAGGGTGCCTTGGGTTTCTCCCATTCTGTGGCGGGCGCTTCCGGGGGTGCTGGTCTCGACTCCTGGCATGGGTCGCAAGTGGCCACCCACTCCTCTATTTCTTTGTCCATGTTTGGCCACCACACGTAACTTCTTGCTAACGCCTTCATTCTCACAATCCCCGGATGACCCATATGTAAAGCATCTAATACATTTTTTCGTAGAGCATAAGGAATAACAACTCGATCCCCCCACAACAAACATCCCTGTAACACTGAGAGTTCGTCCCGTTTTGACCAAAACATTTTGAATTCCGGGCCCACATTTCCCTTCGGCCACCCCCTCCAAACCCAAGTTTGCACTTGCTTTATTAAATTGTCTTTAGAGGAGAACCTTGCAACATCGTAGGAAGAAACCGGTCCCGAATCCAAACAGTCAATGAGCAATACCGGTACTTCTGGAGTGGGGTCTGGCAGAATGTCGGGTAATGGGCAACGGCTGAGTGCGTCTGCGTGTCCTAAAGTGGAGCCCGGTCGATGAATTAACTTGTAGGAGTACGCAGCCAGGAAAACAGTCCACCTGGTCATGCGTGGAGAAAGGGAGACCGGAGTGGGGCGGTTTCCCGCCAAAAGTCCCAACAGCGGTTTGTGATCTGTGATCAGTTCAAAATCGCGGCCGTAGAGGTATTCATGGAAACGTTTTACACCAGCTACGGCAGCCAACGCTTCCCTGTCCATTTGGCTGTAGTTCCTTTCGGCCGATGAAAGAGTTCTGGAGTAGAAGGCGATGGGTGCTTCTTTTCCGTCGGGCATCCTGTGGCTGAGGACTGCTCCAACTCCGAAAGGTGATGCGTCGCAGGTCAATACCAGCGGTAGGGTCTGACTGTATTGAACAAGCAGTGAGTCAGTGGTGAGCAGGCGCTTTACCCCGGCGAAAGCTGCAGCTTCGGATCGTCCCCATTTCCATGGTGCGTTCCTCTGGAGTAGACGGTGTAGTGGCTCAGCAACGGTCGCCTTCTGCCTCAGAAAAACGCTGTAGAAATTAAGTAATCCGAGAAAGGCCTGCAACTCGGTCTGATTTCGTGGTGTGGGGGCGTCCTGGATCGCCTTAATTTTCTTTGAAGTGGGGTGTATTCCCTGACCATCGATTCTATAACCCAGGAATTCTACGCTAGGTACGTTAATTTGGCATTTTTCTTTTTTAAGGCGGAGACCCTTTTCTCTGATTCTGGCCAAAACAGATCTGACTCTTTTATTTAGTTGCTCCTCGTTTGCAGCAGACACCAAGATGTCGTCAAAATATGGGACGACTCCCGGTATCCCTTGCAACAGTCGTTCCATGACGCTCTGGAACAATCCTGGGGCAATACTCACACCGAATTGTAGCCGGTTACATTTGAAAGCTCCTCTATGCATCACTATAGTCTGGGCCTCCGCTGTGGCGCTATCAACTGGCAGTTGCTGGTAAGCTTGTGCCATGTCTAACTTAGCAAAAATCTTTCCCGGCCCCAATGAGTGCAATAAGTGCTGTACTACGGGCACAGGATATGCGCTCTGTTGTAGCGCGACATTAATTGTGCATTTATAGTCCGCGCAGATGCGGACTGATCCGTCTGGTTTGACTGGGGTCACGATAGGTGTTTCCCAGCGCGCGTGATCTACCGGCTCAAGGATCCCTTGTTCCACTAACTTATCTATCTCCTTATCTATTTTTGGGCGGAGTGCAAAAGGCACTCGTCTCGGTTTAAGTCGGATTGGCGCCACATTGGGGTCTAAATTAAATGATATTGGTTTGCCCACATACTTACCAAGACCGGGGCTGAACACATCCTCGAACTCCTTAAAAATCTTTTCAGCGCTGCTGTTTCTCACGGCGTTGATTCCGGTGACTTCTAATCCCAGGGCTTCAAACCAATCAAGCCCCAGAAGGTTCTGCAATGGCGCGCTGGCGATGGTCACGGGCAGCTGGGCTTCGATGTCCTTGAAACGGATGTGGAATGTGCCTTGGCCCACGATGGGGACTTGGTTCCCCTGGTAGTCTCGTAGCAGGACGTCTGGAGCGCGCAGTTGGCTCTTTCTGAGGCTAGGGATAGCCTGTTTCATGGATGCCCATGAAATGATCGTCAGGGTTGATCCTGTGTCAACTTCTAGCTCGCAGGGTGAGCCCTCCAAGAGGACTGTGACTTTCAGCCTTTTGGGCCGCTTAGGGCGGACCTGATGTATCGTGGTGAGATACGTTCGCAACTCATCTCTCTGGGTTAACTCTATCTCATCGTCAACATCCTGAAAATACTCTTGTTGAGCGTCTTGATAGAACGCTCTTTCAGCTCTCTGTGTGTAATCTCTCTGGGGATACGCTCGCTCACTTCCTTGTGAGTAATCTCTCTGGGGATACGCTCGTTCAGCTCTTTGGAAATTTTCTCTCTGGGTAAACACTTGTGGATTTCTCTCTGGGCGCCCTTTTTGATTTCGCCAAGCCCCTGGGTTGGGCTTCTGTTGGCGGTACATGGGTGGCTGCCGTGAGGCAGGGACTCCGCTCCGGCACACTCGTGCGATGTGCCCAAGTTTGTTGCAGTGCGAACAAACAACGTTCCTGAACCTGCAAGTAGACCTGGGGTGATTCCCTCCGCAGCTTGCGCAGGGCGGCAAACGGGATCCGGGTCTCCCCCCAGGCCTCAAGTGACTGCTCTGCATCAGGTGACTGTCCTCGAACTCGGGATTCTCGTAGTCAGGGCTTGTGTCCTCGTAGTGAACTCTGGTTTGTCTCGGTGCTGGCTGGGTTACGCTGGCCCCTCGTTGTATGGTCACCGATGATTTTTCCGCTGATTCTGACGCTCTTGCTTCGTTTAACGCTGATTGTAGGGTTAAATTCGGGTTTGCCAACAGCTTCTTTTGCAAAGAAATGTCTCTTATCCCACAGATGAGCTGCTCTAAGATGTGCTCTTCCAGATCCCTGTATTCGCAGTGGGCTGCTGCTTTTCGTAGGGCTGCAACATATTGATTAATGGATTCTCCCGCCTTCTGAGTCCTCATGTTGAATTCCTTGCGGCAGACATGGCGGGAAGGTTTTGGCGCGTAATGCGTTTGCAGAGTCTGTTGCAGCGTCGCCCATGATACTGCTTGTATTGGAGTAGGCGCGGTGAGGTCTCTGGCCGTATTGAAGACTTCCTTTCCGCAGTAGCCGAGGAAGATGTTTTTCTTCCTTGCATCGGTGATCCCCGTGTACTCGTTTGCTTCGAGGAAACACTCGAAACGAATCATGAAGGCTTCCCATTCGTCGTTTGCTGGGTCGAAAGGAGCGGGGGGAGCATGCATCGCCATCTTCTCAGTTTGAATTTGCCGCGCTGCGGTGATCTGAGATGGCTGCCGGAATTTACTGCCGAATTCCTGGGCTGGATCAAATCCGGAGATTCTTGAGGTAGCGTTCTTCGTCCTATCTGTCTCTCTATCCCACCTCGTCGCCAATGTTAGATCTGGGCAACGAGAGACAGACTGCGGACACGAAGTAACTTATCAGCTCATTTATTAGTAGTAGTAGTGATCCAGCTTGCTCTGTAGTCGGAGGGTTCCCCTTTTATAGGGATTGGGCACGCCCCTCGACCAATCAGAGGGATACCTGTTTCCCGCTGTAGGAGCGGACCAGAGGGAAGACTTATCCCGATATATGTTAATATCTAACAC
>JAKRSK010004668.1:0-119755 GCA_029891615.1 Natrix natrix natrix | reverse complement strand
GAGTGAATGCAGGAAGAGGGAAGAGGCACAGGGGCTGGAAGTGTGTGTGTGTGCACAGCCTGTGAGTCTTAAAACATCTGAGTGTATACAGGAAGAGGGAAGAGGCAGAGGGGCTGGAAGTGTGTGTGTGTGCAGAGACTGTGAGTTTTAAAAAGGTCTGAGTGAATCCAGGAAGAGGGAATAGCAATAGGGGCTGGAAGTGTGTGTGTGCACAGGCTGTGAGTTTCAAAAACCTCTGAGTGAATCCAGGAAGAGGGAACAGCCAGAGGGGCTGAAGGTATGTGCTGTGCACAGGCTATGAGTTTTAAAAACGTCTGAGTCAATTCAGGAAGAGGGAACAGCCAGAGGGGCTGGAAGTATGTGCTGTGCACAGGCTGTGAGTTTTAAAAACATCTGAGTGAATCCAAGAAGAGGGAAGAGGCAGAGGGGCTGGAAGTGTGTATTTGTGTACACAAGCTGTGAGTTTCAAAAACCTCTGAGCGAATCCAGGAAGAGGGAAGAGGCACAGGGGCTGGAAGTGTGTGTGTGTGCACAGCCTGTGAGTCTTAAAACATCTGAGTGTATACAGGAAGAGGGAAGAGGCAGAGGGGCTGGAAGTGTGTGTGTGTGCAGAGACTGTGAGTTTTAAAAAGGTCTGAGTGAATCCAGGAAGAGGGAATAGCAATAGGGGCTGGAAGTGTGTGTGTGCACAGGCTGTGAGTTTCAAAAACCTCTGAGCGAATCCAGGAAGAGGGAACAGCCAGAGGGGCTGGAAGTATGTGCTGTGCACAGGCTGTGAGTTTTAAAAACATCTGAGTGAATCCAAGAAGAGGGAAGAGGCAGAGGGGCTGGAAGTGTGTGTGTGTGTGTGTGCACAGGCTGTGAGTTTTAAAAACCTCTGAGTCAATCCAGGAAGGTGGAAGAGGCACAAGTGCTGCAAGTGTGTGCTGTGCACAGCCTGTGAGTCTTAAAACATCTGAGTGTATACAGGAAGAGGGAAGAGGCAGAGCAGCTGGAAGTGTGTGCCTGTGCACAGTCTGTGAGTCTTAAAACCTCTGAGTGAATCCAGGAAGAGGGAAGAGGCACAGGGGCTGAAAGTGTGTGCCTGTGCACAGGCTGTGAGTTTTAAAAATGTCTGAGTGAGTCCAGGAAGAGGGAAGAGGCACAGGGGCTGGAACTGTGTGTGAGAGCACAGGCTTTGAGTTTTAAAAACGTCTGAGTGAATCCAGGAAGAGGGAAGAGGCACAGGGGCTGGAAGTATGTGCTGTGCACAGGCTGTGAGTTTTAAAAACGTCTGAGTGAATCCAGGAAGGGGGAAGAGGCACAGGGGCTGGAACCGTGTGCCTGTGCACAGGCTTTTAGTTTTAAAAACGTTTGAGTGAATCCAGGAAGAGGGAAGAGCCAGAGGGGCTGGAAGTATTTGCTGTGCACAGGCTGTGAGTTTTAAAAACGTCTGAGTGAATCCAGAAAGAGGGAACAGCCAGAGGGGCTGGAAGTATGTGCTGTGTGCAGAGGCTGTGAGTTTTAAAAACCTCTGAGTGAATCCAGGAAGAGGCACAGGTGCTGGAAGTGTGTGCTGTGCACAGCCTGAGAGTCTTAAACATCTGAGTGTATACAGGAAGAAGGAAGAGGCAGAGCGGCTGGAAGTGTGTGCTGTGCACAGGCTGTGAGTTTTAAAAACGTCTGAGTGAATCCAGAAAGAGGGAACAGCCAGAGGGGCTGGAAGTATGTGCTGTGTGCAGAGGCTGTGAGTTTTAAAAACCTCTGAGTGAATCCAGGAAGAGGCACAGGTGCTGGAAGTGTGTGCTGTGCACAGCCTGAGAGTCTTAAACATCTGAGTGTATACAGGAAGAAGGAAGAGGCAGAGCGGCTGGAAGTGTGTGCCTGTGCACAGTCTGTGAGTCTTAAAACCTCTGAGTGAATTCCCGAAGAGGGAAGAGGGAGAGGGTTGGAAGTGTGTGCCTGTACACAGGCTTTGAGTTTTAAAAAGGACTGAGTGAATCCAGGAAGAGGGAATAGCAATAGGGGCTGGAAGTGTGTATTTGTGTACACAAGCTGTGAGTTTCAAAAACCTCTGAGCGAATCCAGGAAGACGGCAGAGGGACAGGGGCTGGAAGTGTGTGTGTGTGCACAGCCTGTGAGTCTTAAAACATCTGAGTGTATACAGGAAGAGGGAAGAGGCAGAGGGGCTGGAAGTGTGTGTGTGTGCAGAGACTGTGAGTTTTAAAAAGGTCTGAGTGAATCCAGGAAGAGGGAATAGCAATAGGGGCTGGAAGTGTGTGTGTGCACAGGCTGTGAGTTTCAAAAACCTCTGAGCGAATCCAGGAAGAGGGAACAGCCAGAGGGGCTGAAGGTATGTGCTGTGCACAGGCTATGAGTTTTAAAAATGTCTGAGTCAATCCAGGAAGAGGGAACAGCCAGAGGGGCTGGAAGTATGTGCTGTGCACAAGCTGTGAGTTTTAAAAACATCTGAGTGAATCCAAGAAGAGGGAAGAGGCAGAGGGGCTGGAAGTGTGTGTGTGTGCACAGGCTGTGAGTTTAAAAAACCTCTGAGTCAATCCAGGAAGATGGAAGAGGCACAGGTGCTGGAAGTGTGTGCTGTGCACAGCCTGTGAGTCTTAAAACATCTGAGTGTATACAGGAAGAGGGAAGAGGCAGAGCGGCTGGAAGTGTGTGCCTGTGCACAGTCTGTGAGTCTTAAAACCTCTGAGTGAATCCAGGAAGAGGGAAGAGGCCCAGGGGCTGAAAGTGTGTGCCTGTGCACAGGCTGTGAGTTTTAAAAATGTCTGAGTGAGTCCAGGAAGAGGGAAGAGGCACAGGGGCTGGAAGTGTATCCCTGTGCACAAGCTGTGAGTTTTAAAAACGTCTGAGTGAATCCAGGAAGATGGAAGAGGCACAGGTGCTGGAAGTGTGTGCTGTGCACAGCCTGTGAGTCTTAAAACCTCTGAGTGAATCCAGGTAGAGGGAGGAGGCAGAGCGGCTGGAAGTGTGTGCCTGTGCACATGCTGTGATTCTTAAAACATCTGAGTGAATCCAGGAAGAGTGAAGAGGCACAGGGGCTGGAAGTGCGTGTGTGTGCGCAGGCTGTGAGTTTTAAAAACCTCCGAGTGAATCCAGGAAGAGGGAAGAGACACAGGGGCTGGAAGTGTATGTTTCTGTGTGCACAGGCTGTGAGTCTTAAAACATCTGAGTGAATCCAGGAAGAGGGAAGAAGCACAGGGGCTGGAAGTGTGTGCCTGTGTACAGGCTGCGAGTTTTAAAAACGTCTGAGTGAATCCAGGAAGAGGGAAGAGGCACAGGGGTTGGAATTGTGGGCCTGTGCACAGGCTGTGAGTTTTAAAAACCGTCCATCCAGCCATCCATCCATGTTGCCAGGGGAAAAATTTCACCCTGAGCTAATGAGGTCTAGAAATCGACGGCTTTCCAAACAGCATATCTTCAAAAAGCGAAAGTAAGATCCAATAACAAGTTCTAATTAAAACAAACTTTTAATATGAAAATAAGAAAATAAACAAATCTATTTGCTACATTTTGACAAGAGCACTTTGTTGCCCACCTTCTTGGCAGACGAACAGAAGATCAAAAGGAAAGAAGTCTCTGGAATGTGTGATGTATTATGAAACGTTTTAAGAAGCATGTGCAGTAAATCATTGCTGATAAGGGCCTATGACCTGTGCAGTATATCTCAGTTCAGCTAGCAAACAATTAACGCAGTGACACCCCTTCTTTTGCTAGTTGGGCTGATGTCATCAAATCATCAAATAAGGCACATCTCCTTTCGCAGATACTCGTGTTGTGCTGCTGAAAGTGGTTTGTTGAGCATGTCAGCAATCTGATCATGTGTAGAAACATATTGCAATTTAACAAAACCTTGCTTAACTAATTGCTTTGTGTTTTGATAACAAATGTCAATGTGTCTGGACCTAGAACCTGTAAAATGTGACTCAGAAATATAAACCACCGATTCATTATCTTCCATCACGGTGATTGGTCGAATCGGACGTGTCCAGATATCTGTGATCAAAGCATCAAACCACGTTAGAGAATTACAAGCATCTGAAACACAAGCATATTCAGCTTCAGTAGATGAACATGAAACAAAACTCTGTTTTCTCACTTGCCAGTAAACAGGACATCCATTCAGGAACATCATGTAACCAGAAGTACTTTTGCGTGATTTCTTATCACTTGCCCAATCAGAATTAGCATAACAACATAATTTTGGATAATCAGTGTGTGTTGGTTCTAGCAATAACTTCATGTGTTTAGTGTGTTTCAGGTATTTCAACAACTTCTTAATGCATGTCCAATGAAATTGTGTTGCCTTACCTACGTGTTGTGATAAAAGATTAACACTAAGTGCAATGTCGGGTCTGGTCCAACTACTAATGTATAATAGTGCACCAATGACTGAACGATATAGTGTTTGGTCCTCGAACTCAGGACTTGGTTCATGTGTTAAGTTGTGAAAATCTGTTTGCATGGGTGTCTTTGTTGTGTTAGCATCTTTCATGTTGCAATGATGCAAAATGTGGTCAATTTTCTCCTCTTGTGAAAGACTAAACCCCTTCTGTGTTTTTTCAATCTGAACACCTAAATAAGTGCTAATGTGTCCTAAAGATTTCAGTGTGAAGTATCTCTGCAAACTTTTAGCAAAAATCTCACTCATTTTCTTATTTGGACCAATGTGAACAATATCATCAACATAAACAAGAATGATCTCATATGCATTGTTAGATCTTTTTGTGAACACACATTCATCAGTTTCGGACTTAATAAAGCCCATTGAATTTAGTATGTCAGTAAGACATAAGTACCACATTAAACCTGACTGTTTCAGACCATAAAGACTTTTGTTCAGGAACAAGGTATCCCCTTCGTGCTTTCGGAATCCTGGAGGGCTTCTCACGTAGATCTCTTCATCTAGGTCTGCATGTAGATAAGCTGTGTCCACATCAAATTGGAAAACTTCTAAACCAAGAATAGTTGCAGTGGTTAAAGCAATTTTTACACTTTCAGTTCTGACTGTTGGTGAGTAAGTGTTTGTGTAGTCCTCAGGATAACGTTGAGCGAAACCCTGAGCTACAAGTCTGGCTTTGTATAAAGACTCACCATTTGGTTTCTTCTTGATTCTGTAGACCCATTGAGTGCCAATGACTTTCTTGTTTGCTGGAGGTTTTGCAGGTGTAAATACATTAAGTTTCTTTAAACTGTCCATTTCATCCTGCATTGCATCATACCATTTGTCTTGTTCGGAATCAGGAAGCTGTTTGATTTGTGTGAATGTCTCAGGAGGAAGAGTAACGCTGCAAATCAAAGGTAATGGTGTTTTTGTCAGTTGCCACGAATATCATTGTGGAGGGATTCCTTTTGTGACCCTCTTGGAATGTCTCGGAACAACAGTCCAGTCTTCTTCATCTTCTTCGTCCTCGTCCTCACGTTCGTCGCTAGCATCAGCATCCGCGGCTTGCGAAGACGGAACATCAGGTTGTGAAGAACTGGTAGAAGGAATATCTGCCTGTAAATTGTCATCAGGCTGCATGGCATCTGCAACACCATCTCTAGGAAAATAAACTCCAGGATCATTGGAATGAATCCTGGACCAGTCAATATCTTCCTCAAAATTAGCAGATTGTGAAATGACAATCACATGTTTAGGATCAATAAATTTGCACCATTTTGAGTTATCATCAATACCCATAAATCTCAGTCTCTTTGCTACTGGATCTCCCTTTCTTCTTTGACTTAAGGGAATGTTCACCATAGCGTATGAACCAAATATGTGGAGGTTCTTGAGATCAGGCTTGTAGCCATACATCATGTAGAAAGGAGTTTGATTGATTACACTGCTCCAAGTACGGTTGACAATGTAATTTGCATATTTGATTGCTTCACCCCAGTATATGCTACCGAGATTGGCATCTTCTAGGAGACAACGCATCATGGTTTGTAAAACTCCTTGTCTTCTTTTTACCACTCCGTTATGAGCCGGTGTATATGGAGCGGATGTTTGATGAAGAATTCCATTCTTACGCATCCAGTCCTGGAAACGCTGAGACATGAATTCTGCACCACGGTCACTCTGGATTCTGGCGATGCGAACTTGGTATTGTGTAGAAACAAAAGTTGCAAAGTCTTTAAAGATCTGAAAGGTCTCAGATTTCTCTCTCATAGGATATACAAATCCATATCTAGAATGATTATCTACAATTGTTAGAAAATACTTTCTACCACCAAATGATGGTGGGAAAGGACCCACTATGTCAGTGTGTACCAAATCAAAAATGCGTGTTGACCGGCGTGTAGCGTGTTTGGGAATTGCAGCTGCTTTGGATTTAGCTTTCCTGCAAACTGCACAATCCAAAAACACCTTACACCCCTTTAGATCCAAACCTTTTGCGAACTCCGGCATCTTTCTAAGAACACGGAAACTGGCGTGCCCCAATCTTCTATGCCACTTGTGGATACACCTGGAATGCAAAGGTTTACCAGTTAGTGAATTCTCAACATTAACCGTTTCATGAGGAACCTCAGGCTTGCTCCGAGCAACCTGCTTCTTTTTTCTCTGTTTGTTGGCTTTAGGAGCCTTTGGAACAGTAACGGGTTCTCTCTCTGAACCAACTCTCTCTGGGCCCGTGCTGTCCCTTTTTGGAGTTTGCATACTTGCCTGTGCTTTTGGTTTTAAGTAATAAACACCACCAATCAGCATGGTTTCAGCAACAATATCTCCATCTTTAACTATGTAACTTGCTTTCTCGAGGTGGTGAACCTGGAACTTTAACTCTCTAGACAAGTGACTTTGACTAAGCAAATTACTGGTTGCTGAAGGTATGTAATAAGCATCAGGGATGAATGTATCGAGCTCTTCAATGTAAACAGTTCCTTTTCCCATGACCTTACAAGTGTGGTTGGAGAAGGAGTACAATTCTCGATATTCGGGCTCCGGCTCGCCCATCTCTGTGAAAAGTTCCTTTCTGCAGGTAACGTGTAAAGCTGCTCCACTATCTAAAGTCCACAAAAGACGTCTGTCATACTTTGGATCAGGTTGTGGAACGTTGGTTATGGCCAATGTTGCGAGTGGAGCTTGTGGATCACGCCTTGGACCACGACGACCTTGTCTTCCGCCTCTACCTCTGCCTCTGGAGTCTGTTCCTCTGGGCTGGTATGTGACGGGAGCTGGAACTCGTTGGGGACAATCCCAGGTGTCATGTCCCATACGGTTGCAGATGTAGCATCTTGGCATCCTTGGAGCATAGCCTCTTCCTCGGAAGGGACGTCTAGCTGGAGCTTTTGACGCAGGGGGTCGTTGCAGATGTGGTGTAGCTAATTTGATAGCTTCCTCCTCAATTAAAAGTCTGCATATATGATTAACTGTGCGTTGAGCAATAGGCATGTAATTAATCTTTGCAATGGCATCTTTCCATTCATAATTCAATGAGTTAATGATCATGCTGATCATTTGGATATCATCAATAACATGGCCACTTTCTCTCAATTCACTTCTCATTCTTTTCAGTTTGGTCAAATGTCCACCAATTTGTTCACCAGGTTTCAACTTCGAACCATGGAACTCAGACATGAGCAAACATTAAGATTCAATTGAAATGGGCCTGTAGCAATCTTCCAAAATAGCCCAAATTTGTTGGGCTGTTGCATCAGGTGGAAAGGTAACCTGCAATTCAGTATCCATGGACATCAGCAATGTTGTGCAGGCCCTAGTCTCTAGGTCTCTTATTGCAGGAGTCCATGGTTGTGCAGGAGGATTAAAAACCATGCAGTGTGTACCTTCTCTGCGAAGCAAGAGTGCAATCTCACTGACCCAGGCTTTATAATTCTGTCCTGACTCCTTTAATTTTGACTCACCAGTCAAAGGAGTGACAGAAAATGCCTGCTGAGGGATATGCATTTGAACAACTTGCTGTGCAGGTTGAAAAGGTGGTACTGGAGCTGGCCTTTGCCTTTGGTTTTGCCTTGTTCCATCTAGGGAAAATCCAACACCATCAGGGGGAGTTGAAGATTTAATCTTTGGAGGCATTTGTTGCATTGCATCTTGATCATCTGGACGACTTATAGATAGGTCTGTCCAAGTCTATTGCAATTCCTTTAATTGTTGCTCCAATAAATTTTCGCCATGAGATGGCAGTGCAGCTTCACTTTTTGGCTGCAAAACTTTTGCATGCGTGGCATTAGTAGTAGAATAGAGGAGATCACGTGACCTTGGTGACGTGTACATATCTCTCTGTTCTGATTTGCCTGACGCTTTTTTCACCAGGGGGTGTGTCTTAGGTTGTGGAGAAGAAGACATTTTGGAAATGGGGAAACCCCTCCTACTTGCCTCTAATCTTTCATAGTGTTTTCTAGCTTGAAAAACCTGTTTTTCAAAAAAATCTATCTGGTCACGATAGCTTTTCATATCTTCCCCAGGGCCTGAGAAGGATTCATAAGTTTCACTTTCTGTGTGGGTGTGATTTTTCTCTGCCGGCCGTTGCTGTGAGAGGTTTGGCCAGACATCAATTGTTTCATAATCTTTAAGAGATATTTGAGGGTGAATTTGCTCTGGGAAGGAACCCTTTGGTTTTGCCCCGAGCATTCCATAATCTCTTGGAGATATTTGGGAACGTGCATAATCAGAAGTAAAAATAACTGACCTCTGTCCTGGGACGGTTCCCTGTTGTTGAAACATTGCCCCACAGCAGATTCTTCTTTTGGCCCGGCTGTTGAATAAATTTGGTGCTTTGGAAGCCAGCTTGAGAAATCCTCCACTTCTGTGTCAGAGGGAAGGGATCCCCCTGAATGCGCTTCATCTCTGCCTTTCTTTTTTTTCTTCCTCGGCATGGTTAATTAGACTTATCTCTTGAAGATAACTTGGAAGGAAAAGCCATAAATTATAACCATCCTCTGCTACCATTTGTTGCCAGGGGAAAAATTTCACCCTGAGCTAATGAGGTCTAGAAATCGACGGCTTTCCAAACAGCATATCTTCAAAAAGTGAAAGTAAGATCCAATAACAAGTTCTAATTAAAACAGACTTTTAATATGAAAATAAGAAAATAAACAAATCTATCTAATTGTTACATTTTGACAAGAGCACTTTGTCGCCCACCTTCTTGGCAGACAAACAGAAGATCAAAAGGAAAGAAGTCTCTGGAATGTGTGATGTATTATGAAACGTGTTAAGAAGCATGCACAGTAAATCATTGCTGATAAGGGCCTATGACCTGCGCAGTATATCTCAGTTCAGCTAGCAAATAATTAACGCAGTGACAATCCATCCATCCATCCATCCATCCATCCATCCATCCATCCATCCATCTATCTTTCTATCATTTACCTCTGTCACATATCTATCTATCATATCATATCTATCCATACATTTATTTGTCTGTCTGTCTGTCTGTCTGTCTGTCTGTCTGTCTGTCTATCTATCTATCTATCTATCTATCTATCTATCTATCTATCTATCTATCATCTATCTATCTATCTATCTATCTATTTAGGTATCTATCTATCTATCTATCTATCTATCTATCTATCTATCTATCTATCCACTCCGTCCATTCATCCATATTATCCAACCATCTATTTATCTGTCTGTCTATCAATCTATTTATAATCTCCATCCATCCATCCCTCTATCCATCTATTTCTCTGTCTGTCTGTCTGTCTGTCTGTCTGTCTGTCTGTCTGTCTATCTATCTATCTATCTATCTATCTATCTATCTATCTATCTATCTATCTATCTATCTATCTATCTATCTATCTATCTAGCTAGCTAGCCAGCCAGCCAGCCAGCCAGCCAGCCAGCCAGCCAGCCAGCCAGCCAGCCAGCCAGCCAGCCAGCCAGTCATCTATCTTTCTATCATGTACCTCTGTCACCTATCTGTCTGTCCGTCCATCCATCAGTCCGTCCCTCCCTCCTCCATCCATCCATGCATCCATCCATCTATCTATTTATCTGAATGTCTGTCTATCTACTGTCTGTCTGTCTGCCTGTCTCTCCATCCATCCATCCATCTTTCTATCATTTATCTCTCTTTCCCTATCCATCCATCTATCTATCCATCCATCTATTTCATCTACCTATTTATCTCTCTATCCCTATCCATCCATATTCCATATATCCTTCCATCCATCCATCCACCTCTCCATCCATTTCTGTCTGTCTGTCTGTCTGTCTGTCTGTTTGTCTGTCTCTGTCTATCTATCCATCTATCCATCTATCCATCTATCCATCTATCCATCTATCCATCTATCCATCTATCCATCTATCCATCTATCCATCTATCCATCTATCCATCTATCCATCTATCCATCTATCCATCTATCCATCTATCCATCCATCATTTATCTCTCTATCCCTATCCATCCATCCATCCATCCATCCATCCATTCATTTCTGTCATCTATCTATCTGTCTGTCTGTCTCACCGTCCATCCGTCCCTCCCTCCCTCCCTCCCTCCATCTGTCCATGCGTCTGTCTGTCTGTCTGTCTGTCTGTCTGTCTGTCTGTCTGTCTGTCTATCTATCTATCTATCTATCTATCTATCTATCTATCTATCCACTCCCTCCATCTATCCATCCATCTATTTATCTGAATGTCTGTCTATCTACTGTCTGTCTGTCTGTCTGTCTCTCCATCCATCCATCCATCTTTTTATCTATCATTTATCTCTCTTTCCCTATCCATCCATCTATCCATCCATCCATCTCTTTCATCTACCTATTTATCTCTCTATCCCTACCCATCCATATTCCATATATCCTTCCATCCATCTATCCACCTATCCATCCATCCATCCATCCATCCATCCATCCATCCATCCATCCATCCAACCATCTATCATTTATCTCCCTATCCCTATCCATCCATCCATATTCCATATATCCATCCATTCATCCACTCCATCCATCTTTCTATCATTTATCTCTGTCATCTATCTATCTATCTATCTATCTATCTATCTATCTATCTATCTATCTATCTATCTATCTATCTATCTATCTATCTATCTATCTATCTACATAGTCTCTTTATCCATCCATCTATCTCTCTCATTTATCTCTCTATCACTATCCATCCATCCATCCGTCCATCCATCCATCCATCCATCCATCCATCCATCTATCTATCTATTCACTCTGTCTATTCATCCATCCATCCATCTATTTATCTGTCTGTCTATGTTCGACTTAAAATGGGGGGAGGAGGAGGAGCTTCCGGGGGAATGGCAGCTGACTTCTGAGCTCCGAAAATGCTCCGGAGCTCTTTGACAAAGGAGGGGTTGCTGCCGGCCCTTTTTCCACCTTTTGGGCCGGGATTGAGCCTCAATGACCACCCTGGTTTTCTTTGAGACCTAATTTGGTCCGTCAGGATGGCGAATAGCCAGAGGGAGATTAAGAAAGCACTGGCTGACATGGGGATTGCAGTTGGAATTGGAGACCGATTATGGCGGCGGCCACCGGAGGGCAGCGCAAGGACGGAGAGAGGCCCGTGACGCAGGATGCCGACAGAAGGCCTCCGAGAGGGCCGTAAGTCGGCTGG
This sequence comes from Natrix natrix natrix, assembly GCA_029891615.1. Taxonomy (NCBI): domain Eukaryota; kingdom Metazoa; phylum Chordata; class Lepidosauria; order Squamata; family Natricidae; genus Natrix; species Natrix natrix. Next base: position 108,233 of record JAKRSK010004668.1, on the reverse strand, counting down.
AATGGCGCCCGGACCAGGAGGGGAGGCAGGTTGAAGCCAGGACTAGCTGCTGGAAGCTGTGCTGTGTGCTGGAACCAGGCAGAAAGGGGAAGGGGGGCAGAACAGGGCTTCTGCATTAGGGGCAGAACAGGGCCTGTCCTGGAGACAGGCAGGAGCCCCCCCCCCCACCTGGCAGACTAAGATCTATTGCCCCCCCCCCACCTGGCAGACTAAGATCTATTGTCCTTTTGCAAACTACCTGCCATGGCTTGTGCCCAGGTGCCCCTGATGACTATAATCTGCCCGTTTAACATCTGGTATCCTGCTGACTTCCTGCTATTTATGACTTATGGCCTTTCACCTGCCGGGCTACTCCTACTACCTCTCCCCCTCTCACCCTCGCCATCTGCTATTTTATAACAACTAGCTACTACAAACTATCTGCCCTCTTCTGCCCATAATGGACCGCACCCAGGCCTCCATCTATTTATTTACCATCCATCTTCCAACCGATCACCTGGCCAACATAAGATCTTCCCACCTAGTTGTGATCGTGGACATTTCTTTCCTCCCATTAGATCCTGGCTTATTGATTTTAACATCAACAGCACCCTGACTTTGTCATAGCTTTTTACCATTACGTATTCGAGGTCGGACTTGCTCCAGCTGCGGGAATCCCCCCTCTCACAGGCATGGCCCTTTGCCCCCTTCGGGGCCCACCTTGATGACGGGTTTGTGAACCCAGAGAGGTGGAGGAAGCGCAAACTTAGGGGGTTTTTAATGAAATGTTTTTTATCCTTTTTAGGGGGCTCCAGGGTGGGGGGGCGGGGGCGGGTGGGTCAGATCAGGAGCGATGTGAGAGCCGGGCCTCTAGGTGTGGTCGCGAGCAGAAGGAGCGGAAGGGAGGAGGAGGGGGAGGATATCATTCCTATACAGGGCTCTTTAATTCCAACGGTTGCAGGGAGGGGCAGATACGAGGACAGATTAAGAACTTATAGTCGGTTGGGAGACCGTGGTTGCTGGTTACACCCGGTCGCTTGTACCAATCCCCGCGGTCTAGGTGGTCAAGAGTTACAGACCCAGGGCCTGAGGCTGTTGTTATGCAATGCGAGGTCCGTTGTTAACAAGGCCCCCCTCATTCACGATCTAATTTTAGAGGGGGAGCCGGACCTCGCGGGAATAACGGAGACCTGGTTGGGCCACGAGGGAGGTCTTCCCCTCGTGGAAATGTGCCCACCAGGCTACCGAGCATTTCACCAGCCCCGGGCCCAGGGAAGGGGCGGTGGGGTGGCAGTAATTATTCGGGAGGACTTAGAGCCGAGGGAGTCTACTGTGCCACAGACGTCCGGATGTGAATCCCTTGTTGTGAAATGGGGCCCTGGGAGACAGTTGGGCCTGCTGATAGTATACCTGGCTCCTCGCTATACATCAGCGGCCCTGCCTGAACTCCTCGAGCTGATCGCATCGGTGGCGGTCGAGACCCCCAAACTTTTAGTGATGGGGGATTTTAACCTGCCATCGATGGGAGAAGCATCAGAGGGGGTTCGGGAGTTCATGGCTTCCATGACAGCCATGGACCTGACTCAAATGATTCAGGGCCCGACACACGAGGGAGGACACACTCTGGACCTCGTTTTTGTCTCTGGCCAGTGGTTGAGTGATCTGGGAGGAGGGGACTTAACCATCACTCCCCTGTCATGGTCAGATCACTCACTCCTTCGTCTTGACTTCCCTGGTGCTACCTCCCGCTGCGGGGAGGCGGAACCGGAAAGCACTAGATGGTTCCGCCCCAGGCGCCTGATGGAACCAGATAGGTTCCAGACGGAGCTTGGGCCACCTCCTGTAACCTTGACCCGCCCCCGGGTAGAGGACCTGGTGGTCGCGTGGAATAATGCGACTACCGGGGCCTTGAACTGGGTGGCGCCTTTGCGGCCTCTCCGGCGGCAACGATCCACTCTGGCCCCTTGGTTTACCGAGGAGCTGAGGGTGATGAAATGCCGCAAGAGACGTCTAGAGAGTCGTTGGAGATCCTCTCGTTCCGAACTTGATCGAACACAGGCACGAGCCCATTTAAGGACGTACCTTGTGGCATTGAGAGTGGCCAAACGCCAATATTGTGCCACTCTCATTGCATCCGCAGAGAACCGCCCTGCCGCCCTGTTTCGGGTGTCCCGCTCCCTCTTGTTTCAGAGGCCGCGGGAGACCCCTCTACAGGGCAGAGCAGAGGAATTTGGGAAATATCTGCAGGATAAAATCGCTCAAATCCGGAAGGATTGGGTCCCTGTTAGTGGTCCAATGGAGACGTCCGTGGCGAGTCTTGAGGAATCGACCTGGGAGGAGTTTGACTTGGTTGCCATCGAGGATTTGGACAGAATGCGTGGACGACTGCGACCCACCACATGTTTATTGGACCCGTGCCCCTCCTGGCTTGTACTGGCATCCTGGGAGGTTACACGAGACTGGCTCCTGGACCTAGTGAACGCTTCGCTGAGCGAGGGGTCTCTCCCGGCCGCCTTGAAAGAGGCAGTGGTGAGACCCTTGCTCAAGAAGCCTTCCCTGGATCCTTTGGAGCTGGCCAATTATCGTCCTGTCTCCAACCTTCCCTTTTTGGCAAAGGTTGTAGAGAGTGTGGTGACCTACCAGTTTCCACGGCATCTGGAGGAAAATGATTATCTAGACCCGCGCCAGTCCGGCTTCCGCCCCGGTCACAGCACGGAGACGGCCTTGGTCGCGTTGGTGGATGATCTCTGGAGGGCCAGAGATAGAGGTTGTTCCTCTATCCTGGTCCTATTAGACCTCTCGGCGGCTTTTGATACCATCGACCATGGTATCCTGCTGCGCCGGCTGGAGGGGTTGGGGGTCCGGGGCACCGTTTTGCGGTGGTTCGGCTCCTACCTTTCTGGCCGGACGCAGCGTGTGTTGGCAGGGGAGGAGAGGTCGACCCTACGCCCCCTTACTTGTGGGGTGCCACAGGGGTCGGTCCTCTCGCCACTCCTCTTCAACACATATATGAAGCCGCTGGGTGAGATCATCCGTGGTTTCGGGGTGGGATACCATCTGTACGCTGATGATACTCAGCTGTACTTTTCCACCCCGAACCACCCCAACGAGGCCATTGAAGTGATGTCCCGGTGTGTGGAAGCCGTACGGATCTGGATGGATGACAACCGACTCAAACTCAACCCCTCCAAGACGGAGTGGCTGTGGGTACCGGCTCCCCGGTTCAGCCAATTAATTCCATCATTGGCCATCGGGGGCATTCAACTTGCCCCCGTGGAGCGGGCGCGCAATTTGGGCGTCCTCCTGGATGCCCGGCTGTCCATGGATGACCATGTGACAGCCGTGGCAAGGGAGGCGTTCCACCAGGTTCGCCTGGTGCGCCAATTGCGCCCCCTACTGGACCGGGACGCCTTACGCACAGTCACTCATGCGCTGGTGACGTCTCGCTTGGACTACTGTAACGCTCTCTACATGGGGCTTCCCTTGAAATGCACCCGGAGGCTACAGTTGGTCCAGAACGCAGCCGCGCGGGTAATTATGGGGAGTACTAGGTACTCCCATGTGACACCGTTCCTGCGCGAGCTGCACTGGCTTCCTGTGGTCTATCGGGTGCGTTTCAAGGTTTTGATAACAATCTTTAAAGCGCTCCATGGCTCAGGACCTAGTTACTTGCAGGATCGTATTCTGCCTCATACATCCCTGCGACCAATCCGCTCGCACAGAGAGGGCCTCCTCCAGGTGCCGTCCACCAGACAGTGTCGAGGGGCGGCGCCTAGGAGTAGAGCCTTCTCTGTGGCGGGCCCAGCCCTGTGGAATGACCTCCCTCCGGATATTAGGAATACCTCTGACCTCCGCTCCTTTCGTGTAAAGCTCAAGACCCACCTTTTTCAAGTTGCTGGCCTGGCTCAACTTTGATCCAACTATATCGCTCCTGACGGGTTTTTTATTTGGGGTATTTTAATTGCATTCAATTTATTTAGGGGTTTTTAAACATTGTGTTTTTACTTGTTTTTATCTATCAGTTCACCTCCTCCTTGTATATGTCGTGTATATGTCTTGGTATATGTTTTGTTATATGTATGCCGATATATTTATTTCCTATGTTTTGTTGTACGCCGCCCCGAGTCCTTCGGGAGAGGGTGCGGCTAAGAAATAAATATTTATTATTATTATTATTATTATTATTATTATTATTATTATTATTATTATGTATCTATCTATCTATCTATCTATCTATCTATCTATCTATCTATCTATCTATCTATCTACATAGACTATCCATCCATCCATCTAACTCTCTCATTTATCTCTCTATCCCTATCCATCTATATTCCATACATCCTTCGAACCATCCATCCATCCACTCCATCCATCCATCCACCTCTCCATCCATTTCTGTCGTCTATCTATCTGTATATATCCATCTATATTCCATATATCCATCCATCAATCCATCCCTCCATCCATCTTTTTCATCTATCTGTCTGTCTGTCTCTTTATCTGTCTATCCATCCATCCATCCATCATTTATCTCTCTATCTCTATCCATCCATATTCCATATATCCATCCATTCATCCACTCAATCCATCTTTCTATCATTTATCTCTGTCACCTATCCATTCATCTCTCTCTCTCTCATTTGTCTCTCTATCCCTATCCATCCATCCATCCATCCATCCATTCATTTCTGTCATCTATCTATCTGACTTTTCTGTCTGTCTGTCTGTCTGTCTGTCCGTCCATCCGTCCATCCCTCTATCCATCCATCTATTTATCTGAATGTCTGTCTATCTAGTCTGTCTGTCTGTCTGTCTATATATCTATCTATCTATCATCTATCTATCTATCTATCTATCTATCTATCTATCTATCTATCTATCTATCTATCTATCTTCTGTATCTATCTATCATCTATCTATCTACATAGTCTATCCATCCATCCATCTCTCTCATTCCATCCATCCATCCATCCATCCTTCTCTTTCATCTGTCTGTCTGTCTATGTATCTATCTATCTATCTATCTATCTATCTATCATCTATCATATATATACTGTATGTGTGTGTGTGTCTGTGTGTGTGTGTGTATGTATGTCTATCCATCCATCTTTCATCTATCTGTCTGTCTGTCTGTCTGTCCATCCATCTATCCATCTATCCATCTATCCATCTATCCATCTATCCATCTATCCATCTATCCATCTATCCATCTATCCATCTATCCATCTATCCATCTATCCATCTATCCATCTATCCATCTATCCATCTATCCATCTATCCATCTATCCATCTATCCATCTATCCATCTATCCATCATCTCTATATATCTACCTCTTTTGCTATTTTCTGTCTTCTCTATCCAGCCAGTCAGCCAACCATCATATCTATGTATCTGTGAGTCTTTTTTTAATACAAAGTTTTTAAAAAACAATATATGAACATTCCATCTTTTCTTAAACCGTATGTCGTCTGGGTCCTAATATCTCTGTGCAATAACCATCATAATTTACAACAGCATTCACTACATTGATATTAATTCTCTAATCTTACAATTATAGTATATTAAACAGTTGAGCATAGTGAACCTGTTCATTTTTCCCTCTTAACTTAGCTTCTAATTAAAATATAATAACATTAAACACAATAATCCTCATCATCATAATGCTAACAATTATCATATTGTTTACATCTCTACCTTAACATATTTTCTACTCTTCTTTAATCTCTTTCTTTTATTTCCAACTTCCATTTTTCTCTAACCATTGATAAAATAATTCCCTTATCAAATAATATTCAGTTTGTTCTTTCTCCTTAATTGCCAGCATTAATCTGTTCATTTCTGTGCATTCTAATATTTTCCTAATCACCTTCTCATCAGTAGGGATCTCTTCACTTTTCCAATGTTGTGCAAATACAATTCTAGCTGTGGTTAATACATGAATAATTAAATATGTGTTCTCTTTACTACAAGTTTCAGGTAAAATCCCCAACAGAAATATTTCTGGTTTTAAATCAATGTGCTGTTTTATCATCTTTTCCAACCATGTATGTATTTTTGTCGAATATTTTTTTGTTTCTACACATGTCCACCACATACAATAATAAGACCCAGGTATCTGGTGGCACTTCCAATGTTTATCTGACTTATCTTTAAATGTCTTTGCCAACTTCACTGGTGCAAAGTGCCATCTATAAAATATCTTGTACAAATTTTCTTTTTTTTGGGGGGGGGGGATGTTTTATTGTTTTAATTAAACAAAAACACACAAAAAAACATTCTTCATTACATCTTGTAGAAAGCATGTCGATTGGTTACAAATAAATTTTGTGTGTTACTATACATCCTTCATATTTTTAATTTACATTTTAAAATCGAAAATCTTTATGCATTTTGCCATCAATGTACCATCATTCTCATTTAGCTATAATTATTTAAGCATGCTTTTATCTAGAATCATTTGTATTTAAAGACACAACCACCTACTGGCATTCATTAGCTATTCCTATAAACCTCCAATAATTACCCTTTTAGAGCATATTCCCTTTTTTTTCCCAACTCACTATTTAAGGCTTATAACTGATTGCTTTTACCAATGCCAAGACATGTAAAAATCATTAAACATTATCCATTAATATTTCCTTATTATTATTATAGTTATCTAAAGAAAAAAGAAAAATATTTTTTTGCCATTTATATCACATCTCCCCTCCGACCCAAGAAGAATTACATCTTTATAATAAAATCTAAACAAACGTTTGTTAGTAAAGTTTATAAACGCCCAAGAGAAATTACATCTTTATAACAAAATCTAAACAAAAATGTATTAGTGAAATTGATAAATCTTTTCCCCAGGTCCCAATTTACAGTTTATATCCAAATTATTTTTACTATTTGAGATTATTATTCCATTATTATTATCATAATGAGTTATTAATTAACAAATAAACATTTTAAAGAAAAGTGTCTAGAAAATCCTACTTATTAATCACCAAAGGTTAACTAAATTTTGAGTTATCAACCTTCATTATCAGCCTGTGTCTTTCCAGTAACAAAACAGTCTTATCTCTTTAGCCAGTTGTTTCAACAATTCTCTTATGAACTTCTTTATAAAGTTTTTTTAAACTTCTCTCCACACTTTTTTGCTTGAAAGATCTCTCATATAGTCTTGTTGCCCTTGAACTGGTATTAAAATTAACATGTCTTTGATTATCAGGTGTCTTTCTAAAGCTGTTTATCTTCTTAATTCCATCATCAAATCCATATCTTGACAGGAGGGGTAGAGCTCCAGATCATCAAGTATATAATAACAATCAGATTCACTTTTCCATGTTCCCTCCTTTCCACTTTCACTCATAGGTGCTCCATTATTAGGTCCATCTGTTATCTTATCTTTATCTTCTATATCTTCACTCTCTTCTTTCATTTTTGAGGCTGCAGTCCCTTCATCTTTTATTGAGCCAAACAATAATCTATCCAACTTCTTATCAAATCTCTCAAATCCTTCCAATATCTGTGTTGTTTTGTTTTGGTTGCTGTCATGGCAGAAAACCCCACTTCACACAGATAGGATGTCGGAAATTGCAATAGGGATTTAAGTGCTGTGGTGGCAATCTCAGGGTATTCCGCCATGACTTTAATCCAGAACACCGGCAGAGTTGTTGTCTCGAACATAGTTTTAAGGCCGCCGTCATTTGCAATCTCCAGCAGTTGATCTTCTTGCACAGACATACTAGATTCGCCTGGTTTGTTGACAAATGGGTCGCAGATCCATTCCTTACCAGTTCGTGGATCTTTTGTGGTTGGGAAGTAGCGCTCGAACTCTTTTAAAAGCAAAGACAGGTGATCGTGCACCAACTGGGAGAAGGAATGCTCAGGCTCAGTCTTGCCTAAAATCCCCGCTAATGTCTGAAACATGTCCAAAATGCCTCTGTTCACGCGCCGTCCCCACAACTCCAGTTTGGCTTTAAATGCAGCTACTTTGTCTGCCAACTTGAAAACAGTTGTCATTTTCCCCTGAAGGGACAGATTGAGTTCATTGAGCAGGCTGAATATGTCACACAGGTAAGCCAGTTTGCGACCCATACCTTGTCACTGAAATGTGCTGCCAGCGGTGACTTCTTTTCTGAGAGAGATCTTTGCAATGGCTCTCGTAATTCAAATACTCTGGTTAGCTATTTTCCTCTGGATAACCATCTTATTTCTGTGTATAAGAGAAGGCATCTGTGCTCTGCGTCCATCTCCTCACAAAGCTGCTCAAACAGGCGCGAGTTAAGGGTGTGTGCTTTGATGTGGTTAATAACTTTAACGACATCAATCAATACGCTGTTAAATTCCGGTGACATTTTTCGGCTTGCCAGCATTTCCCTGTGAATGATACAATGCGTAGATTCACTCTCAGGTGCAACCTCCTTAATCCGAGCAGTTAAACCAGACAGTCGTCTGGTCATGGCAGCAGCTCCGTCTGTGCATATGCCGACACAAAAGGACCATTTTAGTTGTCCTGATATATAACCATCCAGTGACTTGAACAGTTCTGCTCCTGTGGTGTTGGTTGGCAAAGATAGTGCACATAAGAAATCCTCATGCACATCCTCCTGCTATAGATATTGCACATAAACAAGTAGTATTGCCTTGTTGTCGATATCTGTAGATTCGTCAACCTGGATTGCGTACCACGGTGATGTATTAATCCTCTCCAACAATTGTGTCTTAATGTCTTCGGTTATTTCCTCAATGCACCTAGTCACAGTGCTAGCCGACAAAGGCACATGTGCTATCTTTTCCACAGCAGCCTCTCCTAGAAGTTCACGGCAAATGTCTTTAGTGGAGGGCAAGATCAATTCTTCACCGAGAGTGAATGGCTTTTTAGCCTTAGCAATACGGTTAGCCACCAAATATGATGCTCTCAGTGCATTCTCCTTTATTGATGTGGTGGCCCTCATAAATTTCTTCTGTCCTTCGTGTTCCCGTTTTTTTCTTTCAAAATACTCCAAGGGCTTGTCTTTTAATCCAGGGTGCTTGGCGTTCAAGTGGCGAAGCAGTTTTGAAGGTTTCATTGCCTCATTAGAGAGCTGGTCGCCGCAAACTATGCAGAGCGGGGTTGGTGTGTGGGAATCACCTGTCCTGATAAATCCATATTTCAAGTAGGACTCATGGTATTGTATGTTAAAAGATTTATGTTTCTTTGATGTTGAAGGCTCTTCTGTCTCTTCACTGGGCCTTTTCTTTTTCCCAAGGAAACTTTCTAACGATGTATGTTTCGTACTCATTTTTGCTAATTTGTGGGTTAAATTTGAGCAAACACAATATACACGTACACCAAGCACTGTTAAACATGAGAAAGTACCAGTGAACAGAGAGAAGAGCACCCCGATATCACAATATTTTGCGCATGTGCGGTATTGGTGCGGCTCTAGGTGACGTCTCTCAGCTCCCAGTAAACCTCTCATCCATGGAAAGTCGAACAAACCCGAAAGAAATACACCACAGTAAATAAAATGGAAATAATTTAATGTTCCTTGGGTGGCCCGGTACCATTTGATCCACGGACCGGGACCGGTCCGTGGCCCGGGGGTTGGAGACCACTGATGTTGCGGCGGATTGGGGCCTTTACCTCAATGTGCCAAAGACAGGACGTGAGACCACGAAGGTGCTAGAGAAAACAGGTTTATTGATCCATCGAGTCCAGCGTGTTCACACACCAAAATCTGAACTGTCTTGGCTGTGTCCAAGACATTACTTTTATACTTTTCTTGCTTCTGAGCTCGGGCAAGGCGTTCCCCAGTATTGTGGGCTGGGTGCCCACACCCCTGAGATAACCAGCTGGTGAGGGGCGTAGGTTTGACTTGGTCATCAAAAGCAACGTATACATTTCATATTTATGTCTTACAAATACATTATGGAAAGAGAGCCATGCTTAGAGCATCGGGCCATTTCAGGTGGGTTTCTTGACAAATTTTAGCTACCTTTTCCTTAATTGTGCAATTAGTACATTCAATTTTTCCACCGGAAGAGGGATGAAAAGCACAGTGGAGCTTCCAGGTGATGCCCAAGATGGAAGCCACTTTTTGGGTGGCTTTGTGGATGAACTCCGGGCCATTGTCTGAGGAAATATGGGATGGCAGGCCATAGCGAGGGATAATGAGACACAGGAGAGCTCGAGTGACCTCGAAGGCCTTCTTTGTCCTGGTAGGGACACATTCTGGCCAACCCGTATAGGTACAGACCAGAACCAACATGGCTGTGTAGGAGCCCGATCTTGGCATATCCGTAAAGTCAACCATAAGGGAATCAAAGGGGTAGGACCCCTTTGGTTGATGGCCCTGGGGAAGTGGGGGACCCTGGCGAGGATTATTAGCCGCACACACCTGACACCGTGCACACACACTGGCTGCAATGCAGGAAAGATTGTCGATATAAACTTCCCTGACCAATGCTTTCTGCAAGGCAGTTCTGCCCATGTGGAGGGTCTTATGGAGTGAGGACACTGCTTCCCATGCTAGTTGCTGAGGGACAAACACTCTGTCGTCAGGTAGTACCCACCATCCCTCCTGGAGGTGTGCACCTAGGGCTGCAGCCTGCTGTGTTTCTTGGGGTGTATAGGAGGGAGGATGTGAGGGGGTCGGGGTCCATAAAGTGAGGCAGGTGGCCTGCATTTGTAGGGGCCGGAGGGCTGTGGCTCGGGCCGTCGGATCAGCCTTGTTGTTGCCTCGTTCGTTATCAGTGGTTCCCTTTTGATGTCCCCTCACATGCATGATTGCCACTTCCTTGGGTGCCCACACACTGTCCAATAGCCTCAAAATCTGTGGACCATACTTAATGTCTTTTCCGCCTGCTGTGATGAGTCCCCGTTCCTTGTAGAGAGCCCCATGGACTTGTACGGTAAGGAAAGCGCATTTGGAATCTGTATAAATATTAACTCTGAGGCCTTGTGCTAATTCCAGAGCCCGTGTGAGGGCATGTAGCTCGGCGAGTTGGGCGCTAGTGCCCGACGGGAGTGGTTCTGTTTCCCAAACCTCCTCGAGAGTGACTATGGCATAGGCCACTTTTCGAATTCCCCCTTGGAGGAAGCTGGTGCCGTCCGTGTAGAGGGCGGCATCGGGGCGCTGGAGGGGCTCATCCTTCAAATCTGGGCGGCTGGCATAAGTCTCAGCTATGGTTTGTAAGCAATCATGAGTGGTGTGAGTATCAGGTTCCGGTAGGAGAGTAGCAGAGTTGAGAGCGTGGGACTGAATTAATTTGACTGAGGGGTTGTGGGTGATCAGGCCTTGGTATTTAAGCATCCGGGGATTAGTGAGCCATTGATGGCCCTTTCGGTCTAGGACAGCCTTGAGGACATGTGGGGTGTAAATATCCAGTTCCTGACCAAACGTTAGTTTATTGGCCTCATGGGTGAGGAGCGCCGTGCCAGCTACTGCTTTAAGGCAGGCCGGCCATCCTTTTGCCACTGGGTCCAACTGTTTGGACAAATAGGCCACTGGGCGATGCCAGGTCCCAAATTTCTGAGTCAATACCCCCACAGCCATGTTTTGTTTTGTGTCCATGAACAAATGGAAAGGTTTGTCCAAATCCGGGAGCCCCAGGCTGGGGGCTTGAGTGAAGGCGTGCTTAAGCTGGAAAAAGCTTGCCTCTTCCTCTTTACCCCATTGCATAGGCTGTCAGGCCTGTAGTTATGTTTCTTTTTAGGATCTTTGGCCTGCCACACTTTTTATTAATTTCCTATGCTGTTTCATTAGTGTAGTAGTTGGGAGGGGGGAATAGAAAGGAGTAGGATTGTGGAATGTATTGTTGACATTCTTTTATAGAAGCCAAGGTCATCTTTTGTCTCCGCACCTCGACACCTGACCGGAACCAGAGGGGTGTAGATGCCAGCGTGGAAGATGATGATTGGAACATGTGATGGATTTGTGGGTGTGGGGATAGATCATGAACTTTCAACTGGGTGGAATTCCAGGAAGAACATTAGAGTTGGAATTCCATAGACGTGCTAACTTGCCTGCATGAATAAATTGGACCTTTAAGGATAACTTTGCCTTGGACAATGATTTAATTCTGCATGGTATTTAGAACGCCTGACATAGGCTCCTTCTCATGTCCCCTGGTGGCATCATACAAGGGTTTGGCCAGTAGGGCAAAATTGGGAATCCAAATGCGACAGAAGCCTGCTGCTCCCAGGAAACCCCTAAGTTCCTTTCGGTTCCTAGGGATGGGTAATTGGCATATGGCCTCCTTTCTTTCATAGCCCAACGCCCTTTGCCCTTGTTGTATGTCGTACCCCAAATATCTAACCTCTGACTGGACTAACTGAGCCTTCTATCTAGAGGCCTTGTATCCCTTATCCTGTAGGAGGTGCAACAGAGCAGAGGTATTGTGATGACAATGTTTCCGAGTCTGTCCCGTAACTAACAAGTCATCCACATATTGAAGTAATACTTCCAGCTGGGGGATCTGCAATAGTTCCAAATCAGTGGCTAGGGCTGCGCCAAACAGAGTAGGGGAGTTTTTAAAGCCCTGTGGGAGGCGTGTCCAGGTGTACTGTTGTTTGCAACCAGTGATGGGACTTTCCCACTCAAATGCAAACAAGTGTCGACTTTTACGATGGATAGGGATGGAGAAAAAAGCATCCTTGAGGTCGATGACTGAAAACCATTTTGCAGTTGGTGGAATTAGGCCCAGTAAGACATAGGGGTTAGGTACAGTTGGGTGTATGGTCACTGTTGCTGCATTTACAAAGCGCAGGTCTTGGGCCATTCTGAAACGGCCCTCACCCTTTGGGATGGGAAGGATCGGGGTATTCCATTTTGAGTCCGTGGGGACCAGGATATGATGGTCCAAGTACAAGTCGATCACCTCCTGTATGGCAGCAACAATGGACCGGGGATACGCCCTTTGGCGAATCCGGATGGGGGGCTTCATCGGGAGTTCTTCAACTATGATTGGCGGATGGTGGGCCGCAAATCCAGGGGGGTTGTCTTCCGCCCATAGTTCAGGCACTCTGAATTTGCACCATTTCTCTCCGGGGACCTCTAGGACGGCCATGATTCTCCAGGCCTCCTCCCTGGGTATTTCCAAGTTAACTTTGCTGTATTTGAGGTTCATTTCTCCATTTTCACTAAAGAAGATCTGGGCTCTCAGTTTGCAAAGTAAATCTCGGCCCAACAAAGGGATCGGGCATTCAGGCAAATATACAAATTGGTGAGTAATGGAATGTCCTCCCGTTGTGCAAAGTAGAGGTTGCAGGAGAGAACGCTTTTGGGGTCCCCCTGTTTCTCCTTGGATATTAATTGATTGGTTAGAGAGGGGGCCAAGGGGTTGAGTTAAAACAGAGCAGGTAGCCACCGTGTCTACGAGGAAGGGAATTTCTGTGACTCCAACTTTAATGCGGACCATAGGTTTAGGGAGGCTTCTGGAACCCAGTCGGTTTCAGTCCTCTTCCTCTATATTCGTCAGTCGCATCAGCAGGGCTGGGGGAACTGACCCTCTTCTTCCTCCGCGTCCTCGCATGCTGGGGCGTAGATGAGGGTCTCTAGGTGGTCTGGGTTGACCAGATCCTCTCGCGGGTCCCCCGCCATCCCTTGCCTTCTGGGGGCATGCCTCCTTCCAATGTCTGTGTTGGTGGCAATAAGCACATTGATTGCGCCCGAGGGCCCCCCTGTTTCTCTACCACGCATTCTTCCTTCCCCCTGAGGCAGCGTCATTATGGCAGCCGCTAAAAATTCGGCCTTCTGCTGCATCTTCAGGTTCTTTTTCTTCTCCTCCACAGCCTCCCTATTCACGAAGATTTTTCTGGCTACCTCCACCATTTCGCTCATAGGCTTGCCTAAGGCCCCTTCTAACTTTTGGAGTTTCCGGCGAATATCCGGAGCACTTTGAGAGATAAAGGCCATGGCAAGCATCCGGGCATTTTCAGGCAGGGTGGGGTCTATAGGCGTATATATTTGATATGCCTCAATTAGCCTGCTATAGAACGCCTAGAGGCTCTCTGTGGGCTCTTGGAGGATTAGGGAGGGTTTGGACATGTTGGTGGTTGGTTTTCCAGCCATCTGGACCGCCCTAATGACCAATTGTTGAAATTGACAAAGACTATTCATCTGTTGGGGATCATAAGGATCCCAGCGGGGGTCCTGGGGGGGAAGCATAGTCGGCCAAGGTGGAGCGCGCCGGGATATCTGGTTTCAGGATTTGGGCGACCGCTATTCTAATCTTCTCCCTTTCCTCTGAATTAAACAAGGTGGCCATCAACTGTTGGAGGTCCAGCCAGGACGGATTGTGGGTGTCCACAATAGTCTTAATCAGATCAGCGACTTCGTTGGGTTTTTCGCTAAAGGGGCCATAATGGAGCTTCCAATTAAGGAGATCGGACGTTGAGAAAGGGACCTGCTGGAACAAGAGGGTGGTGACCACCCTTGTCGGGTCATTTCTGTCCACCAATAACTGGTCCACTTGTCTTAGCGGGGCCGTTGTGGTGGGGTCCATCTCCCTAGCTCTAGTATGCATGGCTATGGGCTGGTCCTGTATTGCCCTTTCTGACGACCCTCCGCTTGCTTCCAATCCCTCCCTTGATTCCTTTTCCTCCTTTGTTTCGGGGGAAACTGGGTGCTCAGAAAGGGTGAGATCTTGCAATCCCTTAAAAGGGCTTGTAGGAGAAAGTAAGGGAGAGAGAGCATGCAGTCTGTCGTCCTCCCAACTGGCTGATGCGGCGCCCCCTGATGTGCTTCGACTGTCCTGGAGGGGACTGCTGATGGTTGGCAGCGGCCGGGGGGCCATGGGTCTTGGCCTGGCTCCTCTCATCGGGGTTACTGCCGCTTGGGAAGTTTCATAAGGTGGAGGATGGGGGAGCTCTTCTGAAACACTGGCGAACACCGGCGTGTTTTTCTTCTGTGGGCGTTTTAGTGAGATCGTGCGTGTCATCATGATCATGCACTGTTTGGTTTGACATGTTTTCATCCATGTTGGGGGTCTCCGTACTAGATAATACCACACATCAATATAGGGCGCCTGGTCTGGATGGCCCAATTGGGGGTGGAATACCAATTGCTGGACTTTGAGGACAATTTGGGGGTCAAAAGTACCCACGGTGGGCCATCCAAAGCCAAAAGTGGGCCATTCTGACTCGCAAAAGACTCTGAGGCTGTGTCTACTCCACTCAATGCCATAGTCCTGAGACATGAATTCTGCTTTGAAATGGTTTAACATACATTGGAGGGGGGTTTGGGGTACACTTTCGCTACCACCCATAGTCCTCCCGGGGCCCCAGATACAACAGATAATTGAACAATCACACGTTCGACCCAGGGAGCCAGATCACCACGGTCACCGATGGGAACTGCGAATGTCACACACACACTCACTCGTTCGACCCAGGGAGCCGGATCACCACGGTCACCGATGGGAACTGCGAACGACACACGCACTTGCTACTGGCCCAGGGTGCCCGATCACCAGGGTCACCATAGGGAACTGCAATAGCCTCACAGAGCACTTGTGCTTAAACAATCCTCCCAGAGGTACCTGTTCAGTTAGCGTCGGGGAATCAGGCCATGCCTCCGGTTCGCTAAGGAATCCGGGTGTTCTGGTCCGGCTCACTAACGAGTCCGGCTCTACTTTTGGGGGTCCCACAATACTTGCCTGTCTGGGTCCCTTCGTCTCGGCCGGCCGGCGTCTCTGAGCTCCTGGTCACTGGTCCTTCTTCAATGGTTCTTGGAGTTGTCAGCCACTGGTGCCGTAGCCCTTGGTCCCCGGGATGTCCCTCGGAACAAAGGTCCATTGGCGCCAGGGAAGTTCCCTTGTACCAGCCGGGCCCCGACACCGGGGTGGACACTCCAGAGGGTCCCAAGACCCCTCAACATCCCGGCGGAGTCGCCAGAAATGTTGTGGCGGATTGGGGCCTTTACCTCAATGCGCCAAAGACAGGACATGAGACCACGAAGGTGCTATAGAAAACAGGTTTATTGATGCATCGAGTCCAGCATGTTCACACACCAAAATCTGAACTGTCTTGGCTGTGTCCAAGACATTACTTTTATACTTTTCTTGCTTCTGAGCTCGGGCAAGGCGTTCCCCAGTATTGTGGGCTGGGTGCCCACACCCCTGAGATAACCAGCTGGTGAGGGGCGTAGGTTTGACTTGGTCATCAAAAGCAACGTATACATTTCATATTTATGACTTACCAATACATTATGGAAAGTTACAGAAGTTACAGAAAGAGAAGTGAAAAAGTTAGCATCAGCAACCCTTTAATGCCATGTTCTATTAATACGCTAAACGGCAGTTTCTATCTTACACAAACAACACCTGCTTCCTGTGCCCATCTCTTCAAGCGTTTTGCAATTTATGTTCCAGTAAGATTTGTAACAGATATTAAGAAAGAGAATTCAAAGGTCAATTAATATGCTGGCTCGATTGTCTTTAACCCAAGGGGAGTCTAGGGGCTCCTATACCCTAAAGGTAAGCTGGCTATTCTCCTGCTGCCTCAATATAGGAGACAGAATCCGGTCTAGTAGCCTGGGAAGCCCTATAATACAGGCAATGCTCGTAGCCTTGGCGGTTTGTGGGTCCTTCGCTTCTCCTCGAGTGAGTAAACCCTCTGTTTGGTGGGAGCAGGGAGTATCCATGTCCTGGCATTTTTTTCGGCTCCTCGCCTTTTTCTTCCGTCAGCTGAGGGGGTGGGGAGAGTTGCTGGGCAGGGAGGATGCTTGCGGTGACTTCTCTCTCCGAAGCACTGGGAAAAGCCCTCTGGGTACGAAAGGTGACCTGGAGCCACCTTTGCTTTCAAAGCAGCGATGCGGGTCTCGGATATTTGGCCTGAATTGGACTGAAGCCTGTTCCCCACAACTCACGCCCATCACCAGGAGAAGCCAACCCGACTCATCTGGGGTCCAGTTTGGGGAAGGGGTGTGTTGGAAGGAAAAACCACCTAGTTCAGTTCCAAGCTGGGAGAAAGGCACTGGAAATAAAATGGAGGCTGATTGGCTATTTGGTGTGCCTCGGAAGAGGGGTAGTCTTATACGGTGAGTATAGCCCAAACCCTATATTTTAACAGGAAAAGTAGGGGGTCTTCTTATACACCCAGTCGCCTTATATGCCGGGAAAATATGGTATTGATTTTCTTTGGGATGTATCTCTTGCCATGTGTCTTGGATGACTAGATCTTCCTCCATTTTAAAGAAAGCCTTAGGAAGTGTCTTCCTTGTTTTTTTGTTTATCTTTCTAGTTTTGTAATTCAATTCCCCATCCACAATTGCATTGAAATCTCCTAGTATACATATGTTTTCATACTCCAATTCTGTTATTTTCTTGTGAAGTTTACCATAAAAGTCCTCTTGATTAGTATTTGATGCATATATTGCTACTAAGAGTATCTGTTTGTTGTTCATTGTTATCTCCACCATCAAAATCCTCCCTTCCTCATCCATAAAGATTTGTTTAGCATTTATTGTCTCTTTTACGTAAAGGGCTATTCCCCTCTTCTTTTCTTGTGGTAAAGAAGTATATAACTTCCCAATTTTGGGATATTCCAATACTTTAGTATGTTGTTTTTTAATGTGAATTTCTTGCAAGCAGATTATGTCTAATTTTGATTTTTCTAATTTGTTAAAAGTCCTTTTCCTTTTTATTGCCGAATTCAGTCCATTTATATTAATTGACATTAATTTGATTTCTTCTTCCATAGTTTACTTATAGATGGGTTTTGTCATTCTAGTCGCTCTTATCTCTCTCGGTTCTTTTGCCGTTACTGCTTCTCTCTTTGCTATTTCCTCCAAATCTCTTTCATCTTCTTTTCTCTTGTCATTTGTCCTCTTCTTTTTCCCTTACTCTCATTTCCTCCTGTGGGCCAAAATATTGCTCATAAAATTGTTCTGCTTTTTCTATGGAATCCAATAAGAAAGTCTTTGCTCCATCCAAGTCACCAATATTCACTCCAGTATCAGCCATCTAAAATTCACTCCATTTTTAATTAGTAGCTTTGTCAGGAATTGGTATTCCTTCCTTATTTCTCTAACTCTTGTCGGAATGTGCTTTAAGACTACTATTTCCTTCCCTTTGCATTTTAAAGGCTCATCTCTCATTCTTTGTAGACTCTCTGCTTTCATTGCTTTTTTTGTAAATCTCACATACACCTCTCTAGGAAGTCTGTGTCTCTCTGCATATCAAGTATTAACTCAAAATATTTCATCAATATCTGCAAGGATTTTTTTTTCTTTGCCCACATCTGAGTCATCTGCCAGCAGCTCTGCCATTGTCTCTGCTAAATTGTCTCTGTTTTCTTCCTCAATATTCTGGAACCACAGAAAATAATCAGCCCTATCCATTTCTAATGATATTATTGTTCTTTCTTTATTTTTGTCTGCTACCATAAGTCTGTTGTCCACTTCATCCATTTTTTTCCACTTGTTCAACTTTTTCTTCTACTTTCTGCATGTGTTGTTCATTACTTGCCATCATTTGTTGAACATTCTCTAATTTGTCTTCTACTTTCCCTATTCTTTCCTTAAAGGCATCATGCAGAATGTGTATCATCCGTTTTAATTCTGCCTGCATTGCATTCACCTTCTCTTGTTGTAACATAGCATCCAAAGTCCTCTGCCCCGATGGGCTTGAAGTTGCTGATGATGATGCTGAAGGTGGTGCCGATGGTGTTTTTCTCATTTTAAGATATTTTAGTATTTATAATCCACCAAAAGTAAAGGCTAAGGTTATCAGTTATAATCCAAGAGTAAAAAACAGAAAAAAGGCAAAGAGAAAGAAGAAAAAAAGGTGGGGGGGAGAAAAAAATAGGGATTATAATCCAAAGGTTATCAATCTTTTGACCCCATCCTTCTTATTGCTTTCTTCAGGTTCTTCAGACCCTAATCCTTTATTATCCAAAAAAGAGGGATAATAAATTGATAAATTGCAATCCACATAGACCCACCAAGCCCTAAAATTCAATCACCAATTGTTTTGTATCCAGAAATAGAGAGTTCACAGAGCAAAGAAAAAAAAAATAAGAAAGGGACATCATTTGCTGTTTATGTTTCCCTTTGAGTTCCAAGAGCTAGACTGTTTAAAAATAACAGATCTCAGTATTTCGCTCTCTATCTCAGTTATTCAGTCTAAACAGCTTATAGCACTGGAATTGTTTTTCTGACAATCAGTCCTTATCTTCAGTCTCACAGTCTCTCAAAGTTATGTACTTTATATATTTTCCACTCTTCCTCCTTTACAGCTCCCAGCTTCCAATTCCACTTCCACTTTCTGCCTGTAGATGGCACCGTGGCTCTGCTACTGTCTTCCTCTTTTCTTTCTCTTATACAGTATGCTCCGGTTCTGATTTTTTTAAAATAGAATAAAAAAGTAAGTAAGTAAATCTTTAATACGGTCAAAGACCAGCAATAGGAATAAAAAAGACAAATCTATACTGTATATCCAAATGTTGTAATATCTAAAGCTTCTGAATTATTCAATATTGTATTTGAGGTGCAAAGTCCGGCTTTTTAATTGCAAAGTATTTTCACTCTTTTTCTAAAAAGTACTCTAGCTTAACTTCCTGTTTTTTTGTTAAAATAATTTTTTTATTAGAAGAATTTTTATTTTTTAAAGATAAACTTACACAAACAAAACATAAAACATAAAAACATCTTCCAGTTACATCCAGCGTGTTGATTGGTTACAAAACTTTTGTGCATCCTCTCCATAGTCCTCACTTACAGTTTATATAAAGTCTCATATTATCAATCTAATGTATATGTATACATTATTATCATTACTAATCTTTTATTTGACTATAACTATTATTCCTTCATTTTATAGGAGATATTCTAAATTTTGAATTAATTTATATTATAACAATTCATTACATCCTCCTAAATCCATCCAATAATAGTACATCTTTATATTTTATTCTGTGTCATTCCATTATCTTTGTATTGTAAAATTCTCAGTCATATTTCATTTCCATATTTTTTGTCTAACCATTGGTAAAATAAATCCCATATCTTATAAAACTGTTTATCTTCTTGTTCTCTAATTTCAAATGTCAGTTTACTCATTTCAGCACATTCCATTATTTTATGAATAACTTCCTCCCGTGTTGGTATTTTCTCATTTTTCCAGTTTTTAGCAAATACAATTCTAGTTGCTGTTAACACATTTACAATCAAATATTTCAATTCTCTACTATATGTTTCCGGTAAAATCCCCAATAAAAATATCTCTGGTTTAAAGTCAATATGTTTTTCTATCATTTTTTCCAACCGTGTGTGGATTTTAGTCCAGTATTTTTTAGCTTCTGCACACGTCCACCACATATGGTAATATGAACCCAGTATCCGATGACATTTCCAACATTTTTCGGATTTATTCTTAAACATCCTTGCTATTCTCGTCGGGGGTAAGTGCTACCTGTAAAACATCTTATACAAGTTTTCTTTATATGCTGTTGACATTGTCATTTTGTAATTTTGAGACCACAATTTTTGCCATTTCTCTAAATCAAGCCCATTTCCAATTTTTTCCCCCCAAGCAATCGTTGTTTCTTTAACTTGTTCTTGTTCTAGTTTAACCTCTAATAAATATCCGTATAGTTTTTAAATCACCTTTTCATCAGTACCTGTCAGAATTTTATCTAAATCAGTCAATTTGTCATAAACGCCTTCTATTTTAAAATCTTTATCATATCTAGAATGTATTTGCACATATGAAAACCAATTCATCCTTATACCTTGTTCTTCCAATTCTTGCATAGATTTAAGTTCACCCTTTGTATTTAGTATTTCACCATATCTAACTGTTTGTTCCTTTTTATATGTTATTGGATATGAAAATGCTTCAATAGTTGATAACCATACTGGAATTTTTAAATAATGATGCCTTTTAATTTTCTCCCAGTTTAATAACAAAGCCTTGCGTATATAATGTCTTCTGAAATACCCCTGTGTTTTAATTTCCTTGTACCATAAGAAAGCGTGCCATCCCAACAACAAATCATGTCCTTCTAATGTCAATAATCTAGAATTTCTTAGCGTTATCCATTCCTTAACCCACATCAAGCTTGTTGCCTGGTAGTATAACTCCCAGTTAGGCAGACCAAATCCTCCTCTTGTTCTAGCATCTTGCAACAGTTTTAATTTTATTCTGGCTTTCTTTCCCTGCCAAATATATCTCAACACTGTTTTATTTAGATTTTCAAAATCATCTTTCCCTAATCTAATTGGAATTGTCTGGAACAAATATAAAATCCTAGGTAGTATATTCATCTTAATTGTTGATATTCTCCCTATTAGTGATAGTTGTAAATTTTCCCATTTTGCCAGATTTTGAACCTTCCTGAAGCTGGGATTGGAGCTGCTGGATAGAAGGGGGGTGAGTCACAGAGACAAAGAGACTGAGGTGGGGGCCTGCCCGCCTAACGGCGCGCGAATCATATATCTATAAACCAAAATAGCAATAATACATTCTGGATTAGTGTGCTTGAGATTGTGATTTTATTTTATTTCAAAATAGCCGGCTAAGTTCAATGTAGGAGAGAAGCAACTTGGAACTGAGGAGAAACTTCCTGACAGTTAGAACAATTAATCAGTGGAACAGCTTGCCTCCAGAAGTTGTGAATGCCCCAACACTGGAAGTCTTTAAGAAGATGTTGGATAGCGACTTCCGGTTCCGGCGGCTGACGGCAACGGGCAAGCTTTGCTCGCCCCGCGCTTCCCCGGTGGGCTCCCCACTCCTTGGGGGGCACAGGACGCCCCGTAGAGGCTCCTGCCGGAGGGGCGGCACCGCGTGGGATCCCCGGGGGCCCCCTGCCTCGCTCCAGGCACTGGGGAGCATGATGGGGAGACGCTCCGGCGTCTTTGCTGCGAGGCTGTGCGGAGAATGAGCAAGCGGAAGGACGCGGCTGCGGTGCGGTGAGGCGTAGACTCCTTTCCATTCCCTTTACCAACTTGGAGAAACTGCCAGCAGCTTAAATCTTTTCCTTTCGGCTGATTTGGAGAGGCACAGCTGGAGGGAGGGGGATTTCCCCCCCCCTCGGACAGGCGGCTTGGAACAATTCTGCTCTCAGCCCCAGGGGAAGGAGGAGGGGGGAGAGCCAACCAATGATTCTAGGTCCAGACACATTGACATTCGTTATCAAAACACAAAGCAATTAGTTAAGCAAGGTTTTGTTAAATTGCAATATGTTTCTACACGTGATCAGATTGCAGACATGCTTAACAAACCACTTGCTGCAGGCCAACACGAGTATCTGCGAAAGAAGATGTGCCTTAATTGATGATTTGATGACGTCAGCCCAACTAGCAAAAGAAGGGGTGTCACTGCGTTAAATTGTTTGCTAGCTTGAACTGACGAACTGAAAACTAAAATAGTTACTGATGAGTTACTGCGCAGGTCATAAGGTCTTATCTGACAATGATGTACTGCGCATGCTTAACATGTTTATTACTTCACACATTCCAGAGACTTCTCTTCCTTTTTTTGATCTTTGTCCGTCTACCAGGAAACTGGGAGACAGAATTGCTTTTATCAAAATGTAACAATTAGTTTTTGTTTTATTTCCATTTCTTATTTTTGTATTAAAGCTTATTTTTAATTAGAATATGTTTCTCCAGAATTTTTTATTTCTTTTCTTCGCACCTTAAAGATAATGCAGTTTGGAAACGCCGCGGTCTAAGCCTCATCTAGTTCAGGGTGAAATATTCTTCCCCTGACAGTCACGCCCTTACTAAAAGTGATTTTCTCGGACTTAACCCCATAATATATTGATGATCTGGGAACTTTGGGAACTCTGAACTTTGAAAACTTTGTTATGCCTCAAAACCCGAAGATGGCAGGGCAAGATGGCACACTTCCGTTGTCTTTATGAACTGTGAAACCTGACTCCACCTTTAAAACTTCAGGCTTCCGGTCTTTGTCTCCGTGCTACTCAGACAAATCTCTTGTTGATTGCTACCTTTTGAACTCCCTGGAGTGAAAAACTCTGCTCTATTGCCAGGGCGATTAGAGAAACTCTCTTCTGCCTGGACCCTCTGCCCCCTGGACTCTTCTGGCTGTTCTGCCACTCTGACTGACCATTCTCTACACTGACTGAACTCTTTATTCCATAAACAATGTCTCCTAAAAGACCACCTCCTGGAAAGCCTGGCTTTGCCACCTCTGCCCCGACATCTGCAACCTCCAGTCCTAGTACACAATCAACGATAACAGCTTTCATGCAACCTAAAAGTACAGAGACGGAGTTTCAACAAATGTTCCAGCAACTTTTACAGGGACAAGAGGAAATAAAGAAACAACTAAAGGAGATGAAAGAAGAAATTAAAGAGAACCAGGCTCAAATTAATAAGAACTCAAAGAGACTGGATCTTTTGGAGGGTGGGATGGCTGAGATGAGGGAGGGGGTGGAAGGGGTGCAGAAGGGAAACAAAGAACTTGATACCCAACAGATGAAAATAGAGTTTGAGAGAATGTCCTTTTACCTTAGATTCCAAAACGTGATGGAGGCAGATGATGAAAACATAAGGGACATCATGGCAAGTATTTTGGCTGAATACATCCAGAAAGAAAAACAACAGATGGGGTGGGAGATAGACCTGGTTTATAGAGTGAATTCAGCTTATGCTAGAACACACAACGTACCCAGGGAGGTACACATTAAATTTCTCAGAAAAAGTACAAGAGATGAAATTCTGAGTGCACAAAGGGGGCAAGCCTTGACATATCAAGATAGGGAAATAACCATTCTGAAGCAGATCCCCAAGAAAGTGAGGGAAAAAAGAAAAAGCTATTTGCAATTAGCGAATAAATTATACCAGAAGGGGGTGTGGTTCAGATGGTTGATGCCTGAAGGTATGCTAATATTCTGGGAGGAGAGAAGAGTTAGAATTAATACACCCATAGAGGCGCAGGCCTTTATGGAAAAAAACAAAGCACACCTAGAAAAACCAGATGATCCTACAACAGACACGCAGGACACGGGAGGGGCCGGAGCTCGGTCGGCAGGGGGAGATGGGGCAATACCAAGAAAGCTCAGATCACAAAAATGAACAAGAAAATCTTTTTGACATAAACTGATCGAAATTACCAATTGAATTAATATGCTGACTATATATTACTATGTACTAATGATTTTGTTGAGATGTATATTATGAGTATGGAGGGAGGGGGCACCTACCGCACTTCGCAACTGCCAAAATTTGTATACTTTTTCCACTACCTTTTTCCCTGTAAATTTCTAAAAAAACCAATAAAACTTTGTTCAAAAAAAAAAAAAGATGTTGGATAGCTATTTCTCTGAAACGGTATAGGGTTTCCTGCCTAGGCAGGGGGTTGGACTAGAAGACCTCCAAGGTCCCTTCCAACTCTACTATTGTATTGTATTGTATTGTATTGTATTGTATTGCATTGCATTGCATTGCATTGCATTGCATTGCATTGCATTGCATTGCATTGCATTGCATTGCATTGTATTGTATTGTATTGTATTGTATTATTGTATCTGTCACTATCTGTTGTTTGAGTTTATGACAGTTATTCTCTTTAAGTAAACTGCATCTTGCTGTCAAATATATCCCCAAATACTTAACCTTATCCGTGACCTGTATCTTCAAAGCTTCCGCCAATTCTTCCTTTTGTCTTACTAACATATTCTTTCTCAAAATCTTCGTTTTATCTTTATTTATTTTCAGGCCTGCTACTGTTCCATATTCCTCTATCTTTTCTATCAATTTAAGTGCTGTTTCTAATGGGTCCTCTAAGATGAAAACCAGATCATCAGCAAATGCTTGTAGTTTGTATTCTTCCTTTTTAATTTTCATTCCTTTTATATCTTTTTCTTCTCTAATATTTCTATTTAATATTTCTATTTCTATATAATATTTCTATTTCTATATAATATTTCTATTTAGATTCTACTCGAATCTAAATGTTAACACAAACAACAGAGGTGACAGTGGGCAACCTTGTCTTGTCCCTTTCCTTATATCAATATAATTTGTCAATTCTCCATTTATCATTATCTTTGCTGTTTGTTTATAATATATAGCTTCTATGGCTTGAATGAATTTCTTACCAAAGCCCATCTGCTCCAACTGTAATAACATAAATCGCGAATTCATGTTGTCAAAGGCTTTCTGTGCATCTAAAAATATCAAGGCCATTTTTTTTCAGGGTGTGCCTCATAATATTCCAAAGTGTCCAGAATTATTCTCATGTTATCTTTAATTTGTCTCTTTGACAGAAACCCATTTTGATCAGGGTGGATAAAATTATTTAAATATCTTTTAAGTCTTTCTGCCAATATTGAAGCGAAGATTTTATAGTCCGAATTTAGCAGGGAGATAGGTCTATAGTTCTTAATTCGTTGTGGGTCAGCATCCTCCTTTGGCACAAGTGTAATATATGCTTCTGACCACGATTTGGGTATCCTCATCTTAAAAATGACTTCATTCATAACTTCTAGCAGTGGAAGATTCAACGATTCCTGTAATGTCTTATAAAATTCCGCTGGCAGTCCATCCGGACCTGGAGCCTTTCCATTATTTTGTTTTTTAAGTGCTTCAGTTAACTCCATCATCGCTATATTCCCTTCTAGCATCATTTCAGTTTCTTTAGATATCTGGGGTAGATTCACTTTCTGCAGGTATTGTTTAACTCTTCCCTCCTCTATGTTCTCTTGTTCATACAGTTTTCCATAGTAATCTTGTATAATTTTCTTCTTCTCTCCATTTCCATGGCAAATTTGACCTTGATCGTCTATTAGTTGCATTATTTTTCTTGATTCTCTCTCTTTTTTCAGTTTATACGCTAACCATCCAGATGGTTCATTTGCATCTTCGAAATAATTCTGTTTAGCTCCTCTACATTTTTGTGCTAGTTCCTCCTTTTCCATTAGCCCCATTTTATGTTTAAGTGTGTCCATTTTTATTTTAATGTTCTTTTTTGTGGAAGTTTCTGTAGCTCTTTTTCAAGTCTCTTGTAATACAATACAATACAATACAATAGCAGAGTTGGAAGGGACCTTGGAGGTCTTCTAGTCCAACCCCCTGCCTAGGCAGGAAACCCTATACCGTTTCAGACAAATGGCTATCCAACATCTTCTTAAAGACTTCCAGTGTTGGGGCATTCACAACTTCTGGAGGCAAGCTGTTCCACTGATTAATTGTTCTAACTGTCAGGAAGTTTCTCCTCAGTTCCAAGTTGCTTCTCTCCTTGATTAGTTTCCACCCATTGCTTCTTGTTCTACCCTCAGGTGCTTTGGAAAATAGTTTGACTCCCTCTTCTTTGTGGCAACCCCTGAGATATTGGAACACTGCTATCATGTCTCCCCTAGTCCTTCTTTCTCTTAAGCTAAACATACCCAGTTCCTGCAACCGTTCTTCATGTTTTAGTCTCCAACCCTAATCATCTTTGTTGCTCTTCTCTGCACTCTTTCTAGAGTCTCCACATCTTTTATCCTCTAATGTTTTAAAAGCCTGTCTTTTCTTAGTATTTCTTTGCCTTGTATAGTCTATTATCAAGCCTCTAGCATAGGCCTTCATTGTATCCCAAAGATTCTGCATTGATGTGTCCTCTTTTCTGTTTTCTTTAAAAAAGAAAGCCAATTCTTTCTCCATTTTCTGTACAGTCCTTTTCTTTTAATATGGTATTGTTTAAAGTCCATCTAGATCTTCTCCTTTGTCCTTTCCATTTAATTGTCATTGGATTGTGGTCTGCCAAAGTACTTATTTCTATATCAATTTCCTGTATGTTAAGAATCAATTCCATTGACATCCATATCATATCTATTCTAGACCACGATGAGTGCCTATTTGAGTAGAAAGTATATTGTCTACTTTTAGCATTTCTTTCTCTCCATGCATCTTTTAAATCTATTTCATCTGTCATTTTAAAAAAAGGATTTTGGAAGAGTTTTTCTACTTTGTTTTATTGTTTTTTGTGTTTTATAGTCCAATTTCTCATCTACTATTCCATTGAAATCTCCCATTATGCAGATATTAACATAGTCCAATCCAATGATTTTCATGTGCAATTTTCTATAAAATTCTTCTTGATTGTCATTTGGAGCATAAATTACTATTAAGAGTATTTTCATATTATTTGTCAGCATTCCAAATATCATCCAGAATTCAATCAGAGTTCAAGACATAACTTTCATCAAAGTGCCAATTTAATAAGACAGACATGTTGGTACATCTGTGGAAACCTGAATCTGAAAGCTTCCTGGGTTTCCACCCAGGTGAAAGTTCATGATCTTGTCCCCACACCCACAAGTCCATCACATGGTCCAATCTTCCTCTGCCACGCTGGCATATCCACCCATCTAGTTCCTGTCAGGTGCAGAGACAATTAATGACCTTGGGCTTCTAGAAAGTAATGTTTTATTTTAACAACAACACATTCTACTCCTTACTACCCCCCCCTCCCAATTCCCCACTAATGAAACAGCATAGTAAAGAAAGAGAGAGAGTGTGTGGCAGGCCAAAGATCCTAAAAGGAATATGACTGCAGGCCTGACTTTTTTCTCCATAATTTCCACCATCAAGATTCTTCCATCATCATCTGTATAAATTTGTTCCACTGGAATTGTATCTTTAATATATAAAACCACTCATCTTTTCTTACATCGTGTCAACGCAGTAAATATTTTCCCTAATTTTGGCTGTATCATGTTGCTTTTTAATATGTACTTCTTGTAGGCAGATTATATCAACTTTTAATTTCTCTAATTTATGAAATGTTTTTCTTCTTTTGATAGCTGAATTGAGTCCATTTATATTAATTGTAATCAATTTTTTCTCTTCCATATTTATACTTTATAAGAAGGATTTGCTGCTGTAGTAGATATCAGTTCTCGTTGTTCTCTAGGCTCCACAATGCTGCCTACCACACCTTCTTCTTTTTCAGTCAGTGCTAGACATTTCTCTTGAAATTCAATTCTTCTTTTCCTGTTTCCTCCTCTTTCCCTCTCAAATATTCTGCATAAAATAGTTCTGCTTTCTCAATTGAATCTATTCTGTGTCTTTGTCCTTGCCATACAAACATGAGACCTTCTGGTATCAGCCATCTGTAATTAATGCCTTTTTAAAGTAAAATTTTAGTCAGAAATTGATATTCTCTTCTCATCTCTCTCACTCTTCTTGGTACTTGTTTCAGAACCACAGTCTCCTTATCTTTATATTTCAATGTTTTATCTTTTGCCATCTGTAGTATTTGTGTTTTGATTGCTTTCTTAGTAAATCTTATATGAACTTCTCTTGGCAGCTTATTTCTCACTGCATATCTTGTGAAAACTTGAAACATCTCGTCTATTCCATCCATCATCTTCTCTTTGGTTATCATCAATGCTTCTGCCAGGATTTCTATCATTATTTCTGCCAAATTTTCTCCCTTGTCTTCTTCTATATTTTGCAATCTGAGATAAAATTCTGATCTGTCAATCTCCCATCCCAATATTCCACTCTTATCTTTTTCAACCACGCTCAATCTGCTGTCAATATCTCCAATTTTCTTGTCTCTTTGTTCATCTTTTTCTTCAATTTTTTGAAATTTATCCTCATATTTCATCATTTGGTGAATATTCTCCATTTTTTCATCTGTTTTTTCTGTTCTTTGTTCAATATTCTCTGTTCTCTTTTCAATATTCTCTGTTCTTACTTGTATTTTTTTGAATTCCTTGCATAATCATCTGCAATGTCACTTTCTTTTCTTTTTCCTGCTGCAACATCATCTGTATTGATCTTTGTCCTCCAGATGGTGAAGAGGAAAAAGTTGGTATTGAAGAGCCAATGGCAGTTATCTTTTTGCTCATTTCCAAACAATTGATATACTATATGATAGCTGAGCAATACAAGGTCTTTAGGTTCTTCTATACCTTAATCCACTTACAGTATATGGGGGGCAAATATAATCCCAAATAACCATAAAAAGAAAAAAAGAGGGGAAAGAAAGAAAACCTTCAGGCTCTTGTATGCCTTAATCCAATTAAGTAGAGTAGAATAACAAGCTCCAGCAGAAAAAAAGGGGGAAAAAGTATATATCTGTTAATGCCTCCAAAAGAAAACAGAAAAGAAATACACCTTTCTTTAAAAAAACAGAAGGAAAAAAAAAAACAGGCTTCTTCTCCAAAAAGCCTCAGTTCAGCTAGGAATAGCTAATTGAGGGGGAAAGTAGAGAAGTAACACCAAATAAAAAACAAGAGTAAAAAAAAACAAGCTTTCTGTAAAAAAAAGAAAAGAAAAGAAAAAAGAAACACTCCCACTGTAGAGTCCAAGGCTCTTTTGTTAAATTCCAAGCAAAATTAACAATTCTCTTTCCAAGGTCACTGCTATCTTCTTTCTTTCAACTCCAAGCTTTCTTTCAACTCCAGACTCCAACCACTGATAGTATCCCAGAGGAGCACCTGTATATACAATCTTCCATGCTCATCCCACTATCATTATCGATAAACAGGCTTCGCATCCTTAAAATGAAACACCAGCTCTTGCTTCTCTCCAAGTTATCAAACACTCAAACAAGAAAAAGAAAAGAATGTTTCCAAGCCTCTGGGTGGCAGTGTTACTTATTTTCCTCTACCTTCACTTCCCTCCTTGTATTCAAAATAAGATTTTTTTTAAAAAAAGAGGGGGAGGACGGGCTGACATCGCTACGACACAACATGCAATCTCGGAGCTCCAGGATTGCTGTTGATATCTCTGCTGCTGGATGGTCCTTTTGGACCTAAACCGTCCCATAGAGACGGTGATAGAGAAGGGCATGTCCTGCTGATCTCAGGGGCATCGCAAAGCCCCTGATCGATCCAGGAGAAGCTCTTTTTTCCTGCTACAAGAGAAGCAGCCATTGAAGCTGCAGAAGGTTGGGACAGACCTCTGAAATGAAAGCAGAGCAGGAGAGAGAGTGTGTCGAAATGGTGAGAAAAAACTTACTATTACAGAAGAGGACACCCAAAAAGACTTAGAGTTAAATTACAATTGAAGACAGAAGAAAGTAAGTGGTGAATTAAGTCTGGATTAAAGCTATTGTGTTATCTTTTTCTCTTTAACTTCGTTTCTTTTTATGGATGGAACTTTTACAAATGCCTCTTACTTTTAAATTGAACTGGTCTTTTTTTCCCCCTTCTTCTATTTTTCCCCATTTTTTGTATTTGTGGATTAAAAATCTCTTTCTTTCAAGGCTCGGCTGGATCATAACTTTTAAGCATTTTTTTTTCTCTTCCTGAGTCTGGAGCTTAAAGAGAGAGGTAAAAGCTGAGGAAAAAGAAGTAACACTGCCATCTAGACGCTGGAGGCTTGGTAACTTCTGATATCTCAAGGCCATTGGCTTTGTTTACTGAAAGGGACAGTGGGAAAGCGCGTTCTGTTTATACAGGTGCTCTTTTGGAGTAAAGAGAAAGGCTTGACTTGAAAGATTACACTGAATTTGTTTGAAACCTAGCAAAAAACCTTGGATGTCTTAGTGGCAGTGTTTACAAATGGCACAACATGAAGAAGAAAATGAATTAACATTGCAAATAATTATGCTAGAAATTCAAAAAGTACTAATAAGCACAGAGAAAATTGAAAAGAGACTTGAGTTTATAGAACAAAATACAGAAAGAATGGAGGGAAGAGTTGAGAATACTTATAAAACAACGATGAAATTTGAGGACAGAGTTCAAAAAATTGCAGAAAAATATGAACAAAATGCAAAGAAAATTGTTGACACTGTGTCAGCGTTCCAAATATCATGCAGAATTAAATCATTTTCCAAGGCAAAGTTATCCTTAAAGCTCCAATTTAATAAGACAGACATGTTGGCATTATGCTATGAAATTTCAACTCTATTTTACATCCTGTGGGTTCACCCAGTTGAAAGTTCATATCTTTCCCCACACCCCATAATTCATCACATGTTCCAATCATCATCTTCCACGCTGGCATCTACACCCCTCTGCTTCCGGTCAGGTGTCGAGGTGCGGAGACAAAAGATGACCTTGGCTTCTATAAAAGAATGACAACATACATTCCACAATCCTACTCCTTTCTATTTCCCCCTCCCAGCTACTACACTAATGAAACACATAGGAAATTATAAGAAAGTGTGGCAGGCCAAAGATTCTTAAAGGAACCTCTGCAGGCCTGACAGGCGGCCTCTCTCCAAAAACCCCATGTTGTCTGCAAAAGAAGTAAAAGTATACATTACTATACACATTTAACCACCTCTGCCTCCCCCAGGGGGACCCTTTGGCTTATCAGGGAACTTCTCATGGAATTGTTTCACTAATTTATCCGCTTTCAGATCCCAACTCTTCACCCACGTAGCTTCGGACAAAGGGTATCCCTTCCAATGCACTAAATATTGCAAGCGACCTCTATACAGCCTGGAATCTAATATTTTTTTCACCTCATAATGTGTTTCCCCTTCTACCACTACGGGAGGAGGTGGAGCTTGGGTGGATGGCCTTATGCTAGACCCCCTTACTGGCTTCAATAAGCTACAATGGAAAACCGGGTAAATTTTCCCTAGGAGTCTGGGTAGGCTGAGTCAAACTGTAACTGGGTTAATTATCTTTTCTATTGGGAAATCCTTAACCTTATGTATTTAGTAGACACAAAAACTTTGTCCCCCACTCGAAAGGGGGGTTGTAGGGAGCGATATTTATCAGCTTGCTTCTTGTAGGCTTCTGCCGCATCTGCTAGCGCCCTTTTCGTATTTTCCCATCCCTTCTTTAGTGCCTCCAGCCATTCATTCAGAGACATGGAGGAGGGGGGTTCTTTAGGTAGTTCAGGCATGGGAACGAATTCCATGCCACTGGTAATCTGGAAAGGAGTTAATCCTGTACTGCTGTGGACCGCATTATTATATGCTACTTCGGCAAAGGGTAGCAAGTCTGACCAATTGTCTTGCTGATAGTCCACATAACACCGGATGTACTGTTCCACCATTGCATTGGCCCTCTCTGCTGCTCCATTTGTGCTGGGATGAAATGCTGAGCTGAGTCCCTGTGTGGACCCGATCGATTTAGGAATTCTCTCCAGAACTTGGCGGTGAATTGAACTCCGCGATCTAAAATGATCCTTTTTGGTACCCCATGTAGGCGATAAATGTGTTTCACAAACATTTTTGCTAATTTCTTTGCGGATGGTAGGCCTGAACAAGCGATAAAGTGTGCTTGCTTGGAAAACAAATCAATAACTGTCCAGATTACTCTATAGCCCTTGCCATCTGGAAGCTCGACGATGAAGTCCATTGCTATATCTTCCCATGGTCGGCTAGGGTTGGCCACTTGTTGTAGTAGTCCAGGGGGCTTTCCTGGCTGGGTTTTCATTGTGGCACAAGTAGCACAGCTTTTTACATAATCTTCCACCTCCGACCTCATCTTCAGCCACCAAAATTGACGTCTGGCGAGGTTGAGAGTTTTCAGGAATCCGAAATGACCTCCTAATTTCGCATCATGACTCTGCTGTAGTACTTGCAGTCTCATCTCTGCAGGGACGTACAGTTTGGACCCCTTCCAGGCTACGCCATCATTCATTGTTAGGATGTCCTTGTTGTTGTTGAACCATGGGTCTGTCTGGAGAGCCGCTTTCAGTTCGGTTTTCAGCTTATCTTGGCTTCGAGTGGTGACTTGAGCTGCCTTTTGGTGGGAAGGAGATATGATGGGGTGGACAACTTCTTCCTTTTTACTGTCAAACTGGGGTTTTCTCGACAGCGCATCTGCTAACAAGTTCTTTCCTGCAGGGATGTGTTTTATTTCAAATTTGAACCTTTGGAAATATTGGGCCCAATGAACTTGTTTAGGGGATAACTTCCGATGGGCAAGGAGAGCTTCAAGGTTTTTATGATCAGTCCATACCTCGAACGGTATATCCCCCCCTTCCAGGAGATGTCTCCAGGTGAACATGCTCCACCTGATCGCGAATGCCTCCTTCTCCCAAATGGGCCACCTTCTATCCGTAGTGGTGAGTTTCTTGGAGATGTAAGCGCAAGGTAAGAGGTGCCCTTTTTTATTCTTTTGCAGTAGCACCACGGCTATCGCGACATCACTGGCATCTGTTTGGATTATGAAAGGTCACTCTGGATCGGGGTGTTGCAATATGGGTTCTTGGGCAAAGAGCCGTTTTAATTTCTCAAAAGCCTTTTGACAATCCATTGTCCATTTTAACGGTTGGTTTGCTTTCGGTTTAGTTGGGGAAGGCCCCGTTTTTAAGAGTTCGGTCAATGGTAGGGCAATTTCAGCAAATGTCGGAATAAACTGCCTATAAAAGTTTGCAAATCCAAGGAAGCTTTGTAATTGTTTGCGAGTGCTTGGAGGTTTCCAATCTAACACCGCTTTAACTTTTCCTGGATCCATTTCTACTCCTTCATTGGAGATACGATACCCCAGGTAATCTAGCGAGGTCTTGTGGAACTCACACTTTGACAACTTTGCGTATAGTTTGGCAGCCAGAAGTTTTTTCAGGACTTGCCGTACCAGTTTCACATGTTCTTCCAGGGTCTCAGAGAAGATCAAGATGTCATCTAAATAGACGAGTACTCCGCGGTATAGGTGGTTGTGTAGCACTTCATTTATGTACTGCATGAATACTGCGGGTGCTCCTTGTAGACCAAAAGGCATGACTTTATATTGGAAGCTGCCCAGGGGAGTGTTAAAAGCGGTTTTCCACTCATCCCCTTTCCGGATTCGTATACGGTAATACGCCTCTCTCAAGTCCAGCTTGGTGAAAATCTTGCCTTTAGCCAAGTGGTTCAACATATCTTTCATGAGAGGGAGGGGATAGGTATTCTTTTCGCATACCGCATTTAAAGCTCGTAAGTCCACACAGAGGCGAACTCCCCCATCTTTCTTTTCTGTGAAAAGCACTGGGGCCGCTACTTTCGACTTGGCTGGTTCAATAAAGCCTCTTTTCAAATTGGTGTCAATGTACTTCCTCAATTCTATCATCTCTTTAGGCGTCATAGAGTACATTTTTGGCTTTGGTAAGGTTACCCCATGTTTGAACTCTATTGCACAGTCTGTGGGGCAGTGAGGTGGAAGGTAGTTTCCGTCTTCCTCACTGAACACCTCCGCCAGATCCCAATAGCTCTTTGGGACTCATTGGATACCGGGAGGTTTAGTGTCTGCTGCGGTTGCCGCAGGTTCCAGACAGTCTGGGCTGTTGGGTTCCAACGTTCCTGGGTGCCCTTTAGGCTCCACTGGTGGCAGTGGCCCGCAGCCGATAATCAATTTTCTAACCCTGTCCTCCCACTTTATTGTAGGCGCCCACTTGTCCAGCCATGCAAGCCCCAATATAATTGATTCCTGCATTCTTGGAGCTACAATGAATCTGAGGAATTCATAGTGGCACCCTATCACCAACTTTACCAACTCGGTAACTTTAGTGGCTGGGGCCCCTCCAATCAGTGTTCCATCCACTTGCTCGAACCGAATGGGATGGGTTAGGGGTCTTGTACGTATGCCTAGTTGCTCCACAATCGACATGCTGATTAATCATCGGGTGCAACCGGTGTCCACAACTGCCCCAACTTCCCCTTCCACTCCAGTTTCTGGCACTTGGAGTTTGCCTTTTATTTGAAAGGGGCGGATGGGTGCACTAACCATTGGGTCGTCTTCAGCATTTCCCTCCTCCGAGGCCTCCCCCTTGGTAGGACTCTTTGTCACCTTAAGTTGGGGATCCTTTTCTGGAGGTTGTTGGCCCAGAAGGCTCCTCTGTGGTAGCTTCTGGATCTTTCCCTTTATCGCTCTGGCAGTTGGTGCACACGGTTGTGATATTGGGGCTGGAGCCAAGCACTTTGACGCTCTGTGGCCAAATTGATAGCAACGCTGGCATTCTATTGGCTTCCCCGAGGGACGGAACCTAGTTGCATCTCTAGCCTTTGGAACTGCCTCATCACATTGTTCTGTTACCCATCCTGCAGTAATCCCCTCATTCACCTCTTCTTCCACTTTTGAGAACTCTTCTCTGTAGAAAGGTGGGGCAAGAACCTGTTGGGGCATTGCAGGGGAGACTAGAACCGGTGGGGAGGTCAATCCCTCAGTTGGCCACTGCCCAGTTATCTGCCATGGTGCCATCTGCTGAGGGAGGGCAGGTGCCCACTGGCATTCCTCCCATCCATGACCTGGGGTTAAGGCCCATCCCGGGGTTGCCTGCTTCACAGGTTGCAGCTCGACCAATGATGGCTGGCTACGGGGGGTTATGTGCCAAGGACCCTCCTGCTGGCTTGGAGGAGTTATGGGCCAAGTAGGTGCCCTCTGTTGGCTTAGAGCATTTTCCCATGCTGATGGCAAAGGAGGTGGCCAGTGGCATCTCATCCATCCAAACTCTGGGAAGAAAACCCAATCTGGTTTTGCTTCATTTACTGGTTGTAGCCCAATTTGTGGTGGTTGGCAAGTGAAAGATGCTGGCCAAATCCCTTCTTGCTTCCAAGGTTGAAATTCCCATTTTGAAAGGGAATCTGTCTCCCACTTAGTTGCTGGGTAATAAGTCATTTCATTTATTGCCGTTTGGAAGGAGTAATTATCTCCATTCAAGTCCTCCAGCTCATTGCAGCTTTTAGTAGTGAAGGGGGGGAAAGATTGACTCACGTTTGGTTGAAGAAGTCGGTCTGAGAGGCCCCTCCACCCATCCCCCTCCGGCTGTGCGTGCATCTTCCCAGAGGCTATACAAGTGAAAATTTCCTCCCACGCAAATTCTTTTGCACTTCGGAAGAACTTCAGAGAAGCAATTCATCATTAGCTTCTTTGTTTTAATTGTTCACTGATATTTTACGCTGATGTGGTCAGTGTTGGGAGATCAGTACCCCTCACCAGCCCCCCCGTACGAGGGGGGGTGTCTGGTGGTTTATTTTAAAGGGAGAGTTGAAATAATGTCAGCGTTCCAAATATCATGCAGAATTAAATCATTTTCCAAGGCAAAGTTATCCTTAAAGCTCCAATTTAATAAGACAGACATGTTGGCATTATGCTATGAAATTTCAACTCTATTTTACATCCTGTGGGTTCACCCAGTTGAAAGTTCATATCTTTCCCCACACCCCATAATTCATCACATGTTCCAATCATCATCTTCCACGCTGGCATCTACACCCCTCTGCTTCCGGTCAGGTGTCGAGGTGCGGAGACAAAAGATGACCTTGGCTTCTATAAAAGAATGACAACATACATTCCACAATCCTACTCCTTTCTATTCCCCCCTCCCAGCTACTACACTAATGAAACACATAGGAAATTATAAGAAAGTGTGGCAGGCCAAAGATTCTTAAAGGAACCTCTGCAGGCCTGACACACTGACAGCAAACCGAGAGTGGAGGGAAATGATACGTGTGAAATACTGAAAGGAGAGGTTGACGAACTGGAACTCTATCTCAGACCTCAAAACATAGATGAAGAAAGGGGGCGGGAAATTTGGCAGAAACAATGAGAGTAACTTTGGCAGAATCACCAGTGATAACTAAATGCAAGCTGATGGAAGGAACATATGGAGAGTTTCGAGTCTTTATAAGATATGCAATGAACAACAAGTTGCCAAGAGAAGTCCACATAAGACTTATCAAGAAAACACTTAGAATACAGATTCTACAAATGGCAAGAGATATTGGACTGCACTACTATTGGAAGGATACAGGATGATGAAATGAAATGTCTGTCAGGCCTGTAGTTATGTTCCTTTTAGGATCTTTGGCCTGCCACACTTTATTTTATTTCACTGTGCTGTTTCATTAGAGTAGTAGTTGGGAGGGGGGAATAGAAAGGAGTAGAATGGTGGAATGTGTTGTTGTCATTCCTTTCTAGAAGCCCAAGGTCATCTTTTGTCTCCGCACCTCAACACCTGACCGGAACCAGCGGTCGATGATTTCAGGATGATGTAATGAAATGCCATAATATAAATTTAACTTAAACTTAGCATGCTTCACATAAAAAGGAGGCAATGATAGCTATACTCAATGAATGTTTAATAATCATAATAATTGTATGCATATATATTAGATTGATGATACGAATAATGGAATGGAATGTGCTGAAATGAGTAAGTTGGCATATGAAATTAGAGATCAAGAAGATGAACAATTTTATAGGATATGGGATTTATTTTACCAGTGGTTAGATATTAAAAAAAATGGAATTGAAAATTATTAGAGAATGCTACCAATACTAAAATAATAGAAATAATAGATCCAGGGCTTCTCCTGGATCTACCGGGGACTTTGCAGTGTTCCTGGGATCAGCAGGATGTGCCCTTCTCTATCACTGTCTGTAAGGGATGGTTTAGGTCCAAAAGGCCCGTCCAGCGGTAGAGATATCGACAGCAATCTAGGAGCTTCAAGATCATGCGCCGTACCATCATGACACCAGCCCTGCCCTCCTTAACTTCCTGTTTTAAGATGGCTCTTAAGCTTTCCTTGCTGCTTTCCACAGGAGGTGGAGAAGAAAAAACAATTCCACCTCCTCTTTTTGGTTCCCACTTTCACCCAATGTTTTCCAGGGGGTTCTTCCTTCCATTAAAGTTAAAGATTCAAAGTTGGAAATCTCTCACCCAGATCAATCACACTGTCAATCAATCTTCCATGCTTCCTTCTGGTGGCTGTCACAGCTTTGGTCTGGCACGCAATGGCCATCTTTTTTCTTTCCATCAAGTTTGAGAGCCTTCTCCAGATCAATCAGGGAGATTGTCGGCTCCCTGAGATCAGCGGAGTGTGCTCTCTTTGTTCAAGGCAATTTTCAATCCAATCGGACCTCCTGGCAGCTTGGATTTCCACGTGGTACACAGAACTCCATGCGATGCATTATATCACTATGATGTCAGCCATGCCCTCCTTGATGAGAGTGACTCTTGATGGACCAGATGGATGGCCCCGTAGCTGGATCAGTAACGGGCACAGAGCTTCACTTCGACTCAGACACCAGCAAGGTGGATGTGGGAGACTGGTATGGGCTGGTATCATGAAAGATGAGCTAGTTGAACCTTTTGGGGTTGAAGATGGACTCAAAATCAACTCCCAAACCTAGTGCAAGTTTTTAGAAACCACTTTCTTCAAGCAGTGGTACAGGAAAAAGTCTGTATCTTTCAAGAAGACCATCATTTTTATGCAGGACAATGCTCTGTTGCATGCATCAAAGTACTCCACTGTGTGGCTAGCCAGTAAAGGCCTTAAAGATGAAAGAATAATGACATGCCCCCCTTCCTTACCTGACCTAAACCCTATTGAGAACGTTTTTTTAATATATGTTTTTTTGATACTTTTTAAAATAAACATAAAAAGTTCCATATCTATCAGAACAGTGTATTGTCTGGGCACAGTTAATTTTAAGTAGAAATACTACAATAATCAACATAATAATCATAATAATAATCATAATAAACATGTCAATATTAATCACAAAGTAATAGTACAATTATTTTATTTTTATTTATTTTAGTTTGTCAAACATGTAAAAGACAACAGGTATAAGTATAAACATAAATATGAACACAGTAAATGTGTACGAATAAATGAAGACAGTAGAACAGGGATGGTAGGCATGCTGGTGTGCTTATGCACGCCCCTTACAGACCTCTTAGGAATGGGGTGAGGTCAACAGTAGACAGTCTTAGGTTAAAATTATGGGGGTTTGGGGATGTAACAACAGAGTCAGGTATTTGTATATACAGTGCAGATTCCAGGCATTGACCACTCTGTTGCTAAAGTCGTATTTTCTGCAATCGAGTTTGGAGCGGTTTACCTTGAGTTTGTATCTATTGTTTGCTCATGTATTGTTGTGGTTGAAGCTGAAGTAGTCATTGACAGGTAGGACATTGTAGCGGATAATTTTGTGTACTGCGCTTAGGTCAGACCATAGACGGCGTAGTTCTAGGTTTTCCAAGCCCAAAATTTCAAGCCTGGTGGCATAGAGTATTCTGTTGTGAGTAGAGGAGTGGAGTACTCTTCTTGTGAAATACCTCTGGACTCTCTCAATTGTATTAATATCTGATATACAGTGCAGATTCCAGGCAGACGAGCTGTATTCAAGAATTGGTCTAGCAAAGGTTTTGTATGCCCTAGTTAGCAGTACAATATTACCGGAGAAGAAGCTTCGCAAGATTAACTCTTAATGCCTTTTTGGCAATGCTGTTACAGTGAGCTCTGGCACTTAGATCATTTGAGATGAGTACTCCAAGGTCCTTGACAGAGTGAGGGTCGTCTATGAGGTCATATCCACCCAGCTTGTTTTTGGTGTTCTGATTTTTTTTGCTAATGTGTAAGACAGAACATTTGTTGGTTGAGATTTGGAGTTGCCAATTGTTTGACCATTCTGACACACAGCCAAGGTCGCTTTGTAGGGCAACAGCATTGTCGGTGGTGTTGAATAGTTTTACATCATCAGCGAAGAGGACGCAGCTGCTTATAATATAATTGCAAAGGTCATTTATGTAAAGAGTGTGGGTCCTAAACGGCTGCCTTGGGAGACACTGCTGTTGACTGGTGCAGGGTTTGATAAGGTGTTCCCTATTTTGACTACTTGTTGTCTATTTGACAAGAACACAGCTATCCACTTATGCAGGGATCCGGAAATGCCATAAGAGTTTAGTTTTAACAGTAGTTTGTCGTGTACCACTGAATCGAAAGCTTTGCAGAAATCAATGTAAATTGCATCTATTGCTTTACCCTGGTCGAGTTGTCTAGTCCATATGTTTTTGCATTGTAGAAGTTGCAGATTACAGGACAATTTTTTTCTGAAACCAAACTGCTTATTAGAGAGTAGGTTGTTTGTCTCTAAATGGAGGGCAATGGATTGGTTTATGATTGATTCCATGACTTTGCAGGTGATGCAACACAGTGAGATTGGTTTGTAATTTTCAACTAGGCTGGGGTCTCCCTTTTTGAAGATAGGGATGACCGTGGCTAATGAACATAGGTTGGGCAAGGAGGTGGTTCTGAAGGATATTTCATAGATTATGCTTAGAGGTTCTGCTATGGCAGTGGAAAGCTTTTTTTAAGAAGTAGGCACATAGTCCACCAGGGCCAATGGGTAGGGATGGTTTTAGGTTGCATAGTGCTTTTTCAATATTATCTTCAGTAAAATCGATATGTAGCAGTTTGTTGCAATTAGTTGTGATACGACTAGGAAATGTGGGGCTTGAGCCATTGCTGTTTACAAAGACTGAACTGAAGAATGTGTTGACGGCTTCATCATTACAGTCTTTCCCATTAGGCCCTTTTAGGGGTGGGATGGTTCTCGAGTCTTTAAGTTTGGTGTTTACAAAATTATAGAAGGCGCGGCGCTGGTGGATTTCATGCGTAAAAGGTTTTCCTCCTCTTGTTTGTGGTGGTAATTGGTGCATTCTGCCTTTGTCTTGTGGCATAAGGTTTTGTAGCGGCTTTTAAAGTTAGCTACGTAGCCAGTTTTGTTTTTTCGCCAAAGAGATTTTTTTTTTTTTTGATTGAAGCTTCCTTATTGTTATGGGTAATTTTTTTTCTGTTTTTGGGGGTTACTAATGGTATGTATAGTTTAATGACTCTTTTTTTTAAAAAAAATAGTTTTTATTAAACATTTTCAAGTTTAAAAACAAAACAAGAAAAAATACAAAAGCAGATACAAAACAGATAAAAACACAAACAACATAACAGTATAATATACTTTTACAGCTTTCCATATCAGCATATATATTCTGCTTTTGTGGTTTACTATTCAATTATTGCCTTTTCGTAGTTTTTAACAATTCTAATGATAATGTGATAATTATATTATAATATAGTAATTTAACACATGTAATCAAATTTTACATATACTGTATACTTTTTTCTTTATAGTATATTTGATAATTTTCAAAACGTTTATTTCTTGTTTTGGCTTCTATTCTCTAGCCACTTGTACAGTCTACTCCAAATTTTATAATAGTCCAACTCTTCTCTTTCTTTTAACTCCATGGTCATCCTATCCATTTCAGCACATTTGAGTATCTTCCTAATTACCATATCATCTGGAGGGATAATTTTTTTGCTTCCAATTTTGCGCAAGGGCAATCCTTGCAGTGGTTATTATGTGCAATGTTATATATTGATATTTCTTATCCATCTCTGGGACTAATATACCTAAAAAACATAATTCTGGTTTCAATACTATCCTC
Source organism: Natrix natrix natrix (assembly GCA_029891615.1). Classification (NCBI taxonomy): domain Eukaryota; kingdom Metazoa; phylum Chordata; class Lepidosauria; order Squamata; family Natricidae; genus Natrix; species Natrix natrix. Next base: position 67,202 of record JAKRSK010004668.1, on the reverse strand, counting down.
TGTTCTGTGGTTCTTTCTAGCCAGTCCTTAATTTTAAGCCAATATTTTCTGACATGGGAACATGTCCACCACATGTGATAAAACGTTCCAGATTTATGTCCACATCTCCAACATTCTGCAGATAAGTTTGGATACATCTTGGCCAATCTCGCTGGTGGTAAGAGCCATTGGTAGAATATTTTATATAAATTCTCCTTATAGGCTACCGCCATTGTGAGCTTATAGTTTCTTTCCCACAATTTGTCCCACTCTTCTAATTTTATACTATGTCCAAATTTTCTGGCCCAGGTTATCATGGTCTCTTTTACAGTCTCTTCTTCCATTTTATATCTTAGAAGAAAGTTATACATTTTGGTAATCATTTTTCCTCCCGTTTCTTGCAATAATTTGTCCATCACAATTCCTTGTTTTTTCAAATCCTAGACCGATTTTAATTCTCCTTTGTTGTCTAATAGTTCTGCGTAGCTCACCATTTTATTGAGATCTGTGGTATTTGGGTAGATCATTGCCTCCATCATCGATAACCAAATTGGGATTTTCATATATTCATGTATTCATATTTTTTTTAATTTTTTCCTGGCATCTCTTAATATGTGCCTCTGAAAATATGAGTGAGCATGCCAGCCAAGTTGGAGGTCGTGGCCTTCTATCATTAGTATCCTTTTATTTTTCAATTGAATCCAATCCTTAAGCCATGTCATGGCTGCAGCTTGATAATAGAGTTCCCAGTCTGGGAGGGCAAAACCTCCTTTACTTCTGCTGTCCTGTAATAGTTAAAGTTTTATACGTGGTTTTTTTTCCTGCCCAGATAAATTTAGATAACATTTTATTTAATTGTTCAAAAAAAATTGCCTAATTTTATTGGTATTGTTTGGGAAAGGTATAATAATTTGGGTAATATATTCATTTTAATTGTTGAAATTCTGCCAATTAATGATATCTGTAATTTGATCCAATTGTCCAAATCCTTTTGTATTTGTTTTAGTAATCTATTGTAGTTGTCTTCTTTTATTGTAGTACATTTTGCTGTTATCCATATTAATGACTCTTTTGACTTTGTGTTATAATCGTCTTCAGTAGTAATAAGGTCATTGAACTGAATGTGCCAATCAAGAGATGAGAGGTCGGCAGCTATGAGATCATAGTTGGCTTTTTTAAAGTTATAATTTGGGATTCCATCGTTATGATTCTCTTTGTAAGGACGTCAATTGAGACAAAAGTCAATCATGCTGTAGTCACTGTTGGAAAAGGGTTATTTTGTTTGTAAACCATATATTGAGTTTAAACTGTTGCAGAAGATGAGATCAAAGCAGTTGTTGAGTCTGGTGTTTTTTGTTACTAATTCATCCAGTCCCAGAGTAGTAACAGCATTGTACAGGGTTGCATGTATGGGTTCAGTTCAGTGGTGGGTTCCGGATCCCATTGCAACTGGTACAGTGCAACGGGGCTGGGCATCCACCACATGCACACACGCAGCACGCGCGCAATGCACACATGTGTACTTACTGCCCGCGACGCTCCAGCTGCTCGGCAAAGCATTGCACAGGCGCTGTACATTCCATGCGAGTGCGCGTAAGCCCCGACCAGCTCAAATACAGGTAAGGAGGGCGGGCAGGTGGGCCCTCTGGAGCACCATACTGGAACGATACCTGGTGCTCCCAGCAGGTACCGGTACTCCCGTACCGGGGTGTACCGGTAGTATCCCACCACTGGTTCAGATGTACATTCAGTTAGAGTCCAGTTAATAAGAGGTAAATTGAGGTCACCAAGAGAGATAAGAGGGTATGGGCAGGAGGCTGCCCACGTTAGTAGTGAGGTCAGCTTGTTTGCATGCATGAGGTTGTAGTCAGAGGCTCTGTAACATAGTAAGAAGCAAAATGTGGTATTTAATGACAGTTTGCAGATGATTGTCTCAGGAAGAGCAAGCTCCTGTGTAACTTGAATCTTTTTCAGATGTAGGGACTTTTTGTAGAAGATAGCGACACCACCCCCTCTGCAGGTTTCACGTTTGGACCAGTAAACATGATAGTCTCTTACTGTGGTAATGGAGTCTGGACAACACAGCGTGTTGTCTGGGCACAGTTAATTTTAAGTAGAAATACAACAATAATCAACATAATAATCATAATAATAATCATGATAAACATGTCAATATTAATCACAAAGTAATAGTACAATTAGTTTATCCATCTTGCAAAATTTTCAATACAATTTTTTTATGATTATCTTTTTAATCATTTTAGTTTTTAACCTCTGTTTCTGTTAGCTAGCCATTGGTAAAACAAGTCCCATGTTAAAAATATTCTGTTTCTTCCTTCTCTTTTATTTTAAATGTCAATCTGTCCACCTCGCACATTCTAATATTTTTTTGATAACACTTTCCTCTATTTCATTTTTCCATTGTTGTGCAAACACAATTCTTGCTGCCATTAATACATGTAAAATTAAGTATGTGTTCCCTTTATTATACTGTTCTGGTAATATACCCAACAGAAATATTTCTGGTTTCAAATCTATGTGTTGCTTTATCATTTTTTCTAACCAAGTATGTATTTTAGTCCAGTATTTTTTTGCCTTTGGGCATGTCCACCACATATGATAATATGAACCTGGTATCTGATTACATTTCCAACATTTAGCTGATAAGTTTTCAAACGTCTTTGCTAGTCTCGCTGATGATAAATGCCACCTATTAAACATTTTGTATAGATTTTCCTTATATGCCGTTGACATTGTTAGTTTACAGTTTCTATCCCACAATTTCTGCCATTCATCTAGTTCTATTGAGAACTTATGGGCCCTTCTTAAATGGGAGATTTATGGTGAAGGAAAACAGTACACCTCTCTGAACAGTGTCTGGGAGGCTGTGGTTGCTGCTGCACAAAAAGTTGATCGTCAATAGAGCAAGAAACTGACAGACTCCATGAATGGAAGACTGTTACTGAAAAGAAGGGTGGCTATATTGGTCACTGATTTTTTTCAAATGTCAGAAATGTTTATTTGTACATTTGGTTATTCTCAATTTAATAGATGCAAATAAACAAGTGAGATGGGCAAATTTTTATTTTTTATTTAGTTACATAATAATTTTGTCAACATCCAGCTTGAATATCCAAATAAAAGTCCAGGATTATATCTTTTCTGAAATGTTTACTGTTCATTAAATACATAGCATGGTAATAGCAAGGTAAAACTAACTCTGAATTTCTCAGGTAGCAGTTCACAGTATTAAACAATGAAGTTCTCAGCCCAACCCCCAGGCATCCATGCAGACCATGTAAACAAGCTCTCTTTGTTATGGGAACCATCTGTCTTCTTCTTCACACCTGTTGATATGTCCTTGAAAAGTTTCCAGACTCTCACAAGTTTCAGTGAACCTGTAGAAGTTTCGTTTCTCCAACTAACCCATTCGTAATCAACACCTCCCCAGCTTTACTTTAATGACAAGTTGAAATGAAGAGGCACTTAGCTTAGCTGCCAATGTTCGGAATGGGATGTTTAGGCATGAACCCTTGGCTGCGCCTCCTTTGCCCCCAGTCACCTGCCTCAGTCCATTTACAGCCAGCTTTCCTCCTCCGCTGGCCCTTCCCTGGCCATTCTCCATGGCCAATGGGCCCCTGGCCCTTCATGGATGGGACAAAAAGCCCCCAGCCAATCAGGTGGCAAGCAGAAGCAATGGTGTTACAGGGGCAGCATGTGATGCAAGGTTTTTTTAAAAAGTACTGCGGCTGCTCCACAAGTTTTGGGGCCTTACAGATCTGTCACCAGGACCTGAGGGCAGGGGAGTGATGGTGGGAGTAGCAGCCGCCGGGCCCTTGGGGGGAAGACAGGCAAGAGTGTGTTGGGGGGCAGGAAGGGAGGGAGTAGTACCTCAAGGGGGCTTTACAAAGACAGCTTGGCTCGCGGGTCAGTCAGCTCTAACAAAAGAGGGGAGGAGAAGAAAGGCCGGTGTGGTTTCTGTCATTGGGGGTGGTGCGAGGGGGGGGTCATGCAGGCAAGGAGCAAGGCCAGAGCAGCTTCTGCAATTTCAGGGGGCTGGGGGGGGGGACACAGGCAAATGGCAAATCCGACATGGCTTCTGTAATTGCGGGGGGGGGGGGTGGCTGGAAGGGGCATGGCAGGCAAATGGAGGTGGTGTGTGCTTTGGGTCATCCGAACTGCCTGTTAGGTGTCAGGCAGACTCCCACAATTTTTAAAAAATAATATCTGAGAATTTTTGTCCTGTCCTGCTCACACACGGACACACAAGGTTTTGAAGTCTTTATTGAGGTTTCACCAGCCCCAAATAGTACTCCCCAAGATTCTCCACATAGGAACCAGAGCAAGATCCAATGAGTCCAATTCCCCAAGTCAGAAAAAACACAAAGCAAGTTCAGCAAAGACAAGTCCAAAACGCAAATTCCACAAGCCAAAACCCAATTCCAAGGTTCACAAGGCAAAGTCCAAAGTCCAGAAACGGAGTCAAAAGCAATGCTCCAAGGCAAGATACTCAGTGGCTGAACAAACACACAATCTGAAATGGAAGAGTTGTTCCCAGCATAGCTCTGCTCCACTGTTAGGGATAAATAGCCACCAGCCAGTGCAACTCATTAGGCAGGGGTGGGTTCTGGCAGTCACTACTGCTGGATTGCTCGTGGTCGCACTGCACGCGCATGCACAATGCAATAAAAATTGTTCTGCGCATTCGTAGAAGCAAAAAGCAAGATGGCGGCACCTACAGGGCTGCCCAGAGAACCAGTCTGGGGGCGTGGCAGGCCTGGGTCACTGCCGGTTCCAGCGACCCAGGCCACCAAACCACTACCGGTTCGGCTGAACTGATCTGAACCAGTAGGAACCCACCACTGTCATTAGGAGGGGTGATGCTGCCTCATCATGAGTAGCCTCACCAACCTCCATTGAGCCCTACACACCCCTAGGACCCAGCGGAGGCAGCTCCTCTTCCTCCATGCTCATTGGTTGCAGTTGTGCCCCTGCTCTGCCCTCTGCTTCAGGCTGGCCTTCTGAGCGTCTTGACTGCAGCTGCATCTCTTTGTTCCTGTTTTCAGCCAGATGCTTGTCCGATTGCTCCTCTGGCCCTCCTGAAGTTCCTGGTCTCTCCTCCTCTTGCCTATCTAATCCTGGTTCATAGTTCCCATTTTCCAGACACTCTCCACCACACCACACTCCCATGTTCCTGAAGCAGACTCTTCCTCATCTGAGCCCACTTTGGGGACATCCATGACAATTTGTCTGAGCATGTACTGGACCAGACAACCATCAAGAAATCCTGTACTTCTATACTTGGTGACCAAGCAAAATCCTGGAATTTAGAACATGGGTTCTGCTCACCATAACATGAAGATGCCTCCCTAACTATTTTTTGAGAATGTGTCCTTATGTGATGTCTCCTGTGGATGATGATTCCTCCACTTCTTCCTCAGAGGCCAGCTCAAGGGCGAATGGGATCATTCCTGGCATGTCAGGAATTACTGACCCTGAACTGCCAGCAGAACAGGCCTCAGCTTAGGAGAGCTTGCAGGCCAGTGAGGAAGAGGGGGAGGAACTGCCTGCCATGGTGGATTCCAGAGTATGCAGGGCAGAGAAGCGGAGGTCTGCCAGATTGCTCGGGAAAAGGCCCCGCCCCTCTTGATGGGCTGCATTGGGAGCTATTTAACACAGCAGGGAGAGGGAGGTGTTGCTGGAAGCAACGTGTGCGGGTTGTGACTAGATGTTTGTTTGTGTTTCTGAGACTCCTGAGCTACATGGATTTAGGAGGCTTTGTGTTCATGTTTTGGACCCTGTTTGAGCAGCTGGTTATCTGTTTGATGGACTAATTGGCCATTGCCTGGAAGTTTAGTCTGGGGCTTGTTCATGGCTGGCTTCATTTGGAAACTACCCTCTGAACTCCTTTTGACATTTAACTTTTTTATTAGTTTATCAAAGTATAAGATACAAAGAAAAAAAGCATGAAAAAATAAGAAGAGAGGGAGGGGGAAAAGGAATATAGTGTGTAACAGGAGGGGGGGGAAAGAAAAAGGCACTGACTTCTGACTTTCTTTAGCACAGTAGAAGGTAACAACATTAGAACCACAACTTTTTGCTTTTACACAACAGTATGTACAAGCCATTTCTATAACAATAAGTTTATCTAGTTTACAAAAACATAATCAAAGTTTCATTTCCCCCCCATTGTAAGCAAAAATCCGGAAGCAATTTCAAAATGGAGAAAAAATTAAATATATTCTCTTCTTTAGATAAAAGAATCAGTTTAACTATCTCTGCTTCTCTTTGCTGTGGGGGATAATATATCATTCATTCTCATATTTTCAAATCTAGTCAATATTTTACAAACTTTGGAATATTATTCAGCATTAAAGAACCCAAGGACATGCATTTACTGTACATACATACTCATTTTATGCATACAAAACTAACTTAAATCTTTCTATCGGTACATATATGAAACTTTTAAAAGTCCATCCTAATTAATTGAAACATTAAATTTAGGTCACTGCCTCCAGTTTATCTTCATAGAATAGAGTCTTCTTCTCAGGAGACTCTATCAGATCTCTTTTTTTGAAAAAGTTTATTTATATCCATGAAAAAAAAATCCCAAAGTTGTTCTGTTAGATGATGTAAATTAGTCTGAAGCAAATCTTCCCAGAATAAAGTTTCCTTCACTAAGATGGCTATTATATCTTTTTTTCTCAAAGAATTCTCAATCTTCTTAGTATCCATAAAGCAATAGTCCCAAATGTGACCTCTTAAGAATTGCGAATTTACTTGATACTCTTGTTTCGGTTGCACTGGGAGGGTTGTACTTGCACCATCATCATAAGACCCTCTGAACTCCTGTGCTGGGCTGTTCCTGTGAATTCTACTTTTAAATCCTGAAATTCTGACCATTGGACTGTCTGACAAACCTAATTGGAGGCTCCAAACCTCAGATTGGATTTTGGCTTCTCTTTTGAAACTATCCAGGCAAAGCCTTTATTCCTGAGAATGATTTGATTTTGCCGTATGTTCATTTCAGTGGTGGGTTTCTGCTGGTTCGCACTGGCTTGGGAGAACCGGTTGGTGAAATTTACTGATCCAGTAAGAGGAGGTTCGAACGGTGGACCTGGAAGTAACTTCCGGAATGCCTGCCCCGGCCCTGTCGCTTGCTCGCCCTGGCCGTCCCGCCTGTGCGCACTAAACTAGCCCAGCCCACCGCTCACTGATTGGTTGGACTCCAGCCAATCAGTGTGTCAGGCCTGTAATTATATTCTTTTTAGGATCTTTGGCCTGCCACACTTTTTAATAATTCTCTATGCTGTTTCATTAGTGTAGTAGTTGGGAGGGGGGAATAGAAAGGAGTAGGATTGTAGAATGGATTGTTGACATTCTTTTGTAGAAGCCAAGGTCATCTTTTGTCTTCGCATCTCGACACCTGGCCGGAAGAAGATGGGTGTACATGCCAGCGTGGAAGATGATGATTGGAACATGTGATGGATTTGTGGGTGTGGGGAGAGATCATGAACTTTCAACTGATTGAACTTACAGGATGTAATTCAGAGTTGAAATTTCCATAGCCGTGCTAACATGCTTGCGGAATAAATTGCACCATTAAGGATGTTTTGCCTTGGACAATGATTTATTTCTGCATGGTATTTAGAACCCTAACACAGTGACCGTGTCAGCGTTCAAAGTATCATGCAGAATTAAATCAGAGTCCAAGGCAAAACTTTCCTTAAAGTTCCAATTTAATAAGTCTTAGCACATCTGTGGAATCCCAATTCTGACGAGCTTCCTGGGATTCCACCCAGTTGAAAGTTCATGATCTTATGCCCACACCCATAAATCCATCACATGGTCCAATCTTCTTCTTCCAGGCTGGCATCTCCACCCCGCTGGTTCCGGTCAGGTGTCAAGGTGCGGAGACAAAAGATGACCTTGGCTTCTAGAAAAGAATGACAACAACACATTCCACCATTCTACTCCTTTCTATTCCCCCCTCCCAACTACTACACTAATGAAACAGCATAGTGAAATAAAATAAAGTGTGGCAGGCCAAAGATCCTAAAAGGAACATAACGACAGGCCTGATAGGTGGCCTCTCCTCAGAAGAAAAACATTTCCTGAAAAGAGAATAACATAAAAGTTAACATAACAAAATTAACCACCTCTTCCCCCCCCCAGGGGGACCCTTTGGCTTATCGGGAAACTTCTCATGGAATTGTTTTATTAACCTATCCGCCTTTAGGTCCCAAGTGGCTTCGGACAAAGGGTACCCCTACCAATGCACTAAATACTGTAAGCGACCCCTATATAACCTCGAGTCTAATATTTTTTTCACCTCATAATGTGTTTCCCCTTCTATCACTACAGGAGGAGGGGGAGCTTGGGTGGACGGTCTTATGCTGGACTCAATTACTGGTTTCAACAAGCTACAATAAAATACTGGGTGATTCTTCTTCTTCCGGTTGTTGAGAGCGACGGACGTGTTTTGTCCACCCTGCACTCTCTTGGTGGGCTCCCCTTGGCTGGGGGGGGCATAGGGTGCCTTGAAGGGGCGCCCTGCCTTATGGGCTGCTCGCTGGGGGTCCCCTGGATCGGCGGTGGCCGCGGGGGGGGGGGTCCCCGGCATTGCCCCAGGAGCCGAGAAGTGAAAGGGGGTGCACGACGGAGCCTTTACGCTCCCACACACTTTTCTGTCGAGGCAGCTGGATGATCTTGACAATTTGAAGGCTACAGCTGAAGTGCGGTGAGATGAGAACCCCCCCCCCCGATTCTCCTTTTGATATTTAAATGAAAGATTGCCAGCTTTCTAAAAGACTTTCAATCCCCTCCTGGGAAGTGTGATTGGAGGGAGGGGGGTTCCCCCTCCTCGGAAAAGCGGCTTTGGACTCATCTCCTCTCTCGGAGGAGAGAGAGAGAGTTTTAAAAGGAATCACACTCGTTATAAGCAAGCAAATGAATGTTTTATTGCAATTGTGAAAGAAAAGTGAATGATCTGACTTCTTTAAAAACTTTGAAAACTTTTGACTTGTTGCTTTCTGATCCCTGGTGTTGGCGAAGCAAGATGGCACACTTCCGTCGTCTTTATGCTCTTTGAAATTTGACTCCTCCTATGAAAATTGCTGGCATTGTACTTTTGCCTCCGTGACTCTCAGAAACATCTCTTGCTACATAGTATCTTGGATTTGGAATAACTGATTTAATTGACTGGATTTGAATTATAGAAAAGGTCTCCATTCCTGTCTGGGCTGCCTGCCTCGTGGTCTCTCTTGGTTGTGCCTTTCCACAGTCGCCATTTCTCTGTAGGGACATAGACATCTCTGAGTTCTTTTTTATAATGGCTCCAAAGAAACCACCACCTGGGAAACCAGGTTCTGCTTCTGCTCCAGCATCTTCAACATCTAGTCCAATTGGACAACAGTCACTAACATCGTTTCTACAACCTAAAGCCCCCGAGGAGGAATCAGTAACTTATCAGCTGCTTCAAAAGATCTTAAAGGGGCAGGATGAACTGAAAAATCAACTGAGAGAAATGAATGAACAGCTCAGAGAAAATCAAAACCAAACGGCACAAAACAAACAGAGACTGGACGTCCTGGAGGAGGGGACGGCTGAGATGAGGGGGGAGGTGAGGGGGGTCCAGAGAGGAAATTTAGAACTTGAGAATCACATGATGAAAATGGAATTTGAAAGGATGTCTTTTTTCCTTAGATTTCAAAACGTAATTGAGACTGACAATGAAGACTTGAGGGAGATCATGACAAAAATGTTAGCTGAATATATTAAAAAAGACAAACAGCAGTTAGGGTGGGATATTGACTTGATTTATAGAGTTAATTCAGCTTATGCTAGAACACACAATGTTCCAAGAGAGGTCCACATTAAATTTCTTAGACAGGCTACAAGAGATGAGATTCTGGGGGCACAAAGGGGGCAAACATTAAAATATAAGGACAGAGAGATAGCCATCCTGAAACAAATCCCGAAGAAAGTAAGAGATAAGAGGAAAAAATATGCACTATTAGCAAAAAAATTATTTGATAAAGGATTTTGGTTTCGGTGGCTTCTGCCAGAAGGTATGCTGATTTTCTGGGAGGGCAGTAGAGTTAGAATTAATACAACTATGGAGGCGGAGGCCTTCATGGAAAAAAACAAAGCCCTCCTAGACAAAGAGGAAGACACTACACAAGATATGGGAGGTGCCGAGGCTTTGCTGGCAGGCGGGGGGGAGGAGGCAACAATGAGAAAACTCAGATCACAAAAGTAAGTTAGAAAAATAGTGCAATTGCTGATATAATGAATTTTTTTTGTTTGATACAAAGTAAATGATTGAAATTATTGAAAGATACAATGTAAAAATAAGCTGTCAAAATCTAGTTAAGCAATAACATCTTGTTTATCATTTTGTAAAAGTTATGAGAATTGGGGGGAATACCATTTCCTGCACGATGTAGCTGTCAAAATTTGTAACCATACCCATCACCCTTTTCCTCAAAATTTTGTAAAACTAATAAAAAAATTTTTTTCAAAAAAATAAATAAAATACTGGGTGGAATTCCTAGAATTCTGGGTAGACTGAGTCAAATTGTAACTGGGTTAATTATCTTTTCTATTGGAAATGGACTTAGAAATTTTGGGCCCAATTTCTTACTAGGCATTCTTAATCGTATGTACTTGGTAGATACAAAAACTTTGTCCCCCACACGAAAGGGGGGTTGGAGCGAGCGGTGTTTATCAGCTTGCTTCTTGTAGGCTTCTGCCGCATCTGCTAGAGCCTTCTTTGTATTTTCCCATCCTTCCTTTAGTGTGTCCATCCATTCATTCAGAGACATGGAGGAGGGAGGTTCTCTAGGAAGCTCAGGCATGGTGACAAATTCCATGCCACTGGTAATCTGGAAAGGTGTTAATCCAGTGCTGCTGTGGACCGCATTGTTATACGCCACTTCGGTGAAAGGTAGTAAGTCCGACCAGTTGTCTTGCTGATAGCCCACATAACACCGAATGTATTGTTCCACCATCGCATTGGCCCTCTCTGCTGCACCGTTGGTGCTGGGATGAAACACTGAGCTGAGTCCTTGTGTGGACCCAATGGATTTTAGGCATTCTCTCCAGAACTTGGTGGTGAACTGAACTCCGCGGTCTGAAATTATCCTCTTGGGCACCCCATGAAGGCGATAAATGTGTTTCACAAACATTTTTGCTATTTTTTTTGCGGACGGCAGCCCTGAGCAAGCAATGAAATGCTCCTGCTTTGAAAACAAATCAATAACTGTCCAGATTACTTTATTCCCGCTGCTGTCTGGCAGCTCAACGATGAAGTCCATTGCGATCTCTTCCCATGGTCGACTAGGACTGTTCACCTGTTGTAGTAGTCCAGGGGGCTTCCCCGGTCATGTTTTCATTGTTGCGCAAGTAGCACAGCTTTTTACATAATCTTCTACCTCCGATTTCATCCTTGGCCACCAAAATTGACGCCTGGCAAGGTGGAGCGTTTTTAGGAATCCAAAGTGGCTGCCTAATTTTGCATCATGGCTTCGCTGTAGGACTTCCAGCCTCAACTTCGCAGGGATGTACAGTTTGGACACCTTCCAGGCTAAACCACCGCTCATCGTTAGGATATCCTTGTTATTGTTGAACCATGGGTCTGCCGGGAGTGCTGCTTTGAACTCTGTCATCAGCTTATCTTGGCGTTGGGTGGTGACCTGGGCCACCTGTTGGTGGGAGGAAGAAATGATGGGTTGAACACCTTCTTCCCTCTTACTGTCGTACTGCGGTTTTCTCGACAAAGCATCCGCTAACAAGTTCTTCCCTGCAGTGATGTGGTTAATGCTGAATTTGAACCTTTGGAAGTATTGTGCCCAGCAAACGTGTTTGGGAGATAATCTTCGATGGGCGTGGATAGCTTCAAGGTTTTTATGATCAGTCCAGACCTGAAATGGCATATCCCCCCGCTTCCAAGACATGTCTCCACGTGAGCAGGCTCCACCTGATCGCAAACGCCTCTTTCTCCCAAATGGCCCACCTCCTTTCAGTAGTAGTGAGTTTCTTGGAGATGTAAGTGCATGGCAAGAGGTGGCCCTCTCTATTCTTTTGTAGTAGCACTGCAGCTATTGCTACATCACTCGCATCCGTCTGGATTATGAATGGTCGCTCGGGGTCAGGGTGTTGCAGTATGGGCTCTTGGGCAAAGAGCCATTTTAATTTCTCAAAAGCTTTTTGACAGTCCATTGTCCATTTCAGGGGTTGGTTTGCTTCTGGTTTGGCTTCGCTGTAGGACTTCCAGCCTCAACTCCACAGGGATGTACAGTTTGGACACCTTCCAGGCTAAACCACCGCTCATCGTTAGGATATCCTTGTTATTGTTGAACCACGGGTCTGCCGGGAGTGCTGCTTTGAACTGTCATCAGCTTATCTTGGCGTCAGGTGGTGACCTGGGACACCTGTTGGTGGGAGGAAGAAATGATGGGTTGAACACCTTCTTCCCTCTTACTGTCGTACTGCAGTTTTCTCGACAAAGCATCCGCTAACAAGTTCTTCCCTGCAGGGATGTGGTTAATGCTGAATTTGAACCTTTGGAAGTATTGTGCCCAGCGAACGTGTTTGGGAGATAATCTTCGATGGGCCTGGATAGCTTCAAGGTTTTTATGATCAGTCCAGACCTCGAACGGCATATCCCCCCCACTTCCAAGAGATGTCTCCACATGAGCAGGCTCCACCTGATCGCAAACGTCTCTTTCTCCCAAATGGCCCACCTCCTTTCAGTAGTAGTGAGTTTCTTGGAGATGTAAGCGCATGGCAAGAGGTGGCCCTCTCTATTCTTTTGTAGTAGCACTGCAGCTATTGCTACATCACTGGCATCCGTCTGGATTATGAATTGTCGCTCAGGGTCGGGGTGTTCCAGTATGGGCTCTTGGGCAAAGAGCCATTTTAATTTCTCAAAAGCTTTTTGACAGTCCATTGTCCATTTCAGGGGTTGGTTTGCTTCTGGCTTCGTTGGGGAAGGCCCCGTTTTTAATAGTTCAGTCAATGGAAGGGCAATTTCCGCAAAAGTCGGAATGAACTGCCTGTAGAAATTTGCAAATCCAAGGAAGCTTTGTAGTTGTCTGCGAGTACTTGGAGGTTTCCAGTCTAATACAGCTTTCACTTTTCCTGGATCCATTTCTGTTGTGGCCCAGCAGGAGCCGTTGGAGTTGCCACCAGACTCCGACAGCGAGGGTCCCTCTGAGTCAGCTCAAGAGGAGGTGGGGGACCCTGGACAGGGTTCCGACGCTGAGCAGGGCGCAGAGAGGCTGGTTGGCCACCAGGGGGCGCCTGAGGCATGGAGCAGTGGTGAAAGCCAAAGGAAGGGGGCTCCTGATGTCATGCCTTGGAGCAGTGGGGAGGAGTCACAGGACAGTGAGTCAGACATCAGCAGTGAGCTATTAAATGCTCGTTACTGACGTGCTGCCCGGCGTAAGGAGCAATTGAGCAATTACAGGAGGTAATGGCTCTCAGCTGCTGATAATTAGACTCCTCTCCAGACTATAAAGGGACTGCTTGTGGACACACCCTTTGCAGGAATCAACTGATCATTGGAGTTGGAGAAGCTCAGATCTGTGTCGTACTTTGGCAGGCTGGATTGCTGCCAAAGGGTTTACCTGGATTGCTGCCAATCTGTTCCCTGGACCTTGGCAGGCAGGAGTGCTGCTAAGGTGATTATCTGGAGCTTGGTACCTGGATTGCTGCCAAGGGGTGTCGCTGTAGCTGGATTGCTGCCCAGAGTGCTATCTTGACCTTGGCAGGCTGGATTGCTGCCAAGGTGGAACCTGTATGTCAATAAACATCTGGAAGAGACTTTGTGTCGGAGTGTTTTGGTATACAAGAGGAGGGGGTCAGAACACATTTCTATCCCCTTGTCAGAGATGTGATAACCCAAGTAATCCAGTGAGGTCTTGTGAAACTCACACTTTGACAACTTTGTGTATAGCTTGGCGGCCAAAAGTTTTTTCAGGACTTGCCGTACCAGCTTCACGTGTTCTTCTAGGGTTTCAGAGAAGATCAAGATGTCATCTAGATAAGCAAGCACTCCGCGGTACAGGTGGTCATGTAGCACCTCATTTATGTACTGCATGAAGACTGCAGGTGCTCCTTGTAGCTCAAATGGCATGACTTTGTACTGGAAACTGCCAAGGGGAGTGTTAAACGCGGTCTTCCATTCATCTCCCTCTCTGATCCGTATGCAGTAATACGCCTCTCTCAAGTCCAGTTTGGTAAAGATCTTGCCCTTTGCCAAGTGGTTTAGCATATCTTTCATGAGGGGAAGGGGATAAGTGTTCTTTTTGCATACCGCATTCAAGGCTCACAGATCAACACAGAGACGAACCCCCCCCCATCTTTCTTTTCTCTGAAGAGCACTGGGGCTGCTACTTTCGACTTCGCTGGTTCAATAAAGCCCCGTTTCAAATTGACGTCTATGTAATTCCTCAATTCAACCATCTCTTTGGGGGTCATGGAGTACATTTTCGGCTTCGGTAAATTAGCCCCCGGTTTGAAGTCTATTGCACAATCTGTGGGCTGGTGGGGGGGAAGATAGTTGCCATCTTCCTCACTGAACACCCCCGCTAAGTCCCAGTAGTCTTTTGGTACTCGTTGGATTCCTGGGGGTTTGGTGTCTGCTGCAGGTGCCGCAGGTTCTGGATGGTCTGGGCTGTTGGGTTCCATCGTTCCTGGGTGCCCTTTAGGCTCCACCGGTGGTAGCGGCCCAAAGCCGATAATCAATTTTCTAACACCATCCTCCCACTTTATTGTAGGCGCCCACTTGTCCAGCCATGCAAGCCCCAATATAATTGATTCCTGTATTCTTGGAGCTACAATGAATCTGAGGAATTCATAGTGGTGCCCTATCATCAACTTTACCAACTCGGTAATTTTAATGGCTGGGGCCCCTCCAATCAGTGTTCCATCCACTTGCTCGAACCGAATGGGATGGTTTAGGGGTCTTGTACGTATACCTAGTTGCTCCACAATCGACATGCTATAGAAGAGAATATAGAATATTTATTTCTATGCCGCACCCTCTCCCGAAGGACTCGGGGCGGCGTACAATAAAACAAATAAAATACAAAGTACAATACAATACAATACAGATCTGGACAGGACATACATATAACAAGGACGTATATAAAACGTATACAAGGAGGAGGTAGGCTGATAGCTAAAAAACAATTAAACAATTAACAATTAAAACAATTAAAAAGTCACAGTATTTAAAAACCCCAATAAAAAACCCGTCAGGAGCGATATAGTTGGATCATGGTTGAGCCAGGCCAGCTGCTTGGAATAGGTGGGTCTTGAGCTTAACTCTGAAGGAACGGAGGTCGGACGTCGTCCTAATATCCGGAGGGAGGTCATTCCACAGGGCTGGGCCCGCCACAGAGAAGGCTCTACTCCTAGGCGCCGCCCCTCGACACTGTCTGGTGGACGGCACCTGGAGGAGTCCCTCTCTGTGCGAGCGAATTGGTCGCAGGGATGTATGGGGCAGAATACGATCCCGCAAGTAACTAGGTCCTAAGCCATGGAGCGCTTTAAAGATAGTTATCAAAACCTTGAAACGCACCCGATAGGCCACAGGAAGCCAGTGCAGCTCGCGCAGGAGCGGTGTCACGTGGGAGTACCTGGTACTCCCCATAATTACCCGCGCGGCTGCGTTCTGGACCAACTGCAGCCTCCGGGTGCATTTCAAGGGAAGCCCCATGTAGAGAGCGTTACAGTAGTCCAAGCGAGACGTCACCAGCGCATGAGTGACTGTGCGCAAGGCATCCCGGTCCAGTAGGGGGCGCAATTGGCGCACCAGGCGAACCTGGTGGAACGCCCCCCTTGCCACGGCTGTCACATGGTCATCCATGGACAGCCGGGCATCTAGGAGGACGCCCAAATTGCGCGCCCGCTCCACGGGGGCAAGATGGATGCCCCCAATGGCCAATGATGGAGTTAATTGGCTGAACCGGGGGGCTGGTACCCACAGCCACTCCGTCTTGGAAGGGTTGAGCTTGAGTCGGTTGTCATCCATCCAGATCCGTACGGCTTCCACACACCGGGACATCACTTCGATGGCCTCGTTGGGGTGGTTCGAGGTGGAAAAGTACAGCTGAGTATCATCAGCGTACAGATGGTATCCCACCCCGAAACCACGGATGATCTCACCCAGCGGCTTCATATATGTGTTGAACAGGAGTGGCGAGAGGACCGACCCCTGTGGCACCCCACAGGTAAGGGGGCGTAGGGTCGACCTCTCTTCTCCTGTCAACACACGCTGCGTCCGGTCAGAAAGGTAGGAGCCGAACCACCGCAAAACGGTGCCCCGGACCCCCAGCCCCTCCAGCCGGCGCAGCAGGATACCATGGTCGATGGTATCAAAAGCCGCCGAGAGATCTAATAGGACCAGGATAGAGGAACAACCTCTATCTCTGGCCCTCCAGAGATCATCCACCAACGCGACCAAGGCCGTCTCCGTGCTGTAACCGGGGCGGAAGCCGGACTGGCGCGGGTCTAGATAATCATTTTCCTCCAGATGTCGTGGGAACTGGTAGGCCACCACACTCTCTACAACCTTTGCCAAGAAGGGAAGGTTGGAGACAGGACGATAATTAGCCAGCTCCAAAGGGTCCAGGGAAGGCTTCTTGAGCAAGGGTCTCACCACCGCCTCTTTCAAGGCGGCCGGGAGAGACCCCTCTCCCAACGAAGCATTCACTAGGCCCAGGAGCCAGTCTCGTGTAACCTCCCAGGATGCCAGTACAAGCCAGGAGGGACACGGGTCCAATAAACATGTGGTGGGTCGCAGTCGTCCACGCAATCTGTCCAAATCCTCGATGGCAACCGAGTCAAACTCCTCCCAGATTAAGCATCGGGTGCAACCGGTGTCCACAATTGCCCCAACTTCCCTTTCCACTCCAGTTTCTGGCACTTGGAGGTTGCATTTTATTTGAAAGGGATGGATGGGTGCACTAACCATTGGGTCGTCTTCGGCATTTCCCTCCTCCAAGGCCTCCCCCTTGGTAGGACTCTTAGTCACCTTAAGTTGGGGATCCTCGTCCGGAGGTTGTTGGCCCAGAAGACTCTTCTGTGGTAGCTTCTGGATCCTTCTCTTTATCGCTCTGGCAGTTGGTGCACACGGTTGTGATATTGGGGCTGGACCCAAGCACTTTGACGCTCTGTGGCCAAATTGATAGCAACGCTGGCATTCTATTGGCTTCTCCGAGGGACGGAACCTAGTTGCATCTCTAGCCTTTGGGACTGCCTCATCACATTGTTCTGTTACCCATCCTGCAGTAATCCCCTCATTCACCTCTTCTTCCACTGTTGAGAACTCTTCTCTGTAGGAAGGTGGGGTAAGAACCTGTTGGGGCATTGCAGGGGAGAGGTCAATCCCTCATTTGGCCACTGCCCAGTTATCTGCCATGGTGCCATCTGCTGAGGGAGGGCAGGTGCCCACTGGCATCTCCTCCATCCATGACCTGAGGTTAAGATCCATCCTGGGGTTTCCTGATTCACAGGTTGCAGTTCAACCAACAATGGTTGGCTAGGGTTTGTTTTTTTTATTGTCCAAATTTTATTGATTTTAAAAGTTTTACAGGGAAAAAGGGGTTAAAAGGTTATAGAACATTTTGACAGCTACATTGTGCGGGGGGGAGAAGCCCCCCCCAGGTCTCGCAACTTTTACAAAAAAAATAGAAAATTATCAACATTTACATAGGTATTAGCAGTTTTAAGTTTAACACAAAATCATCAGTATGTTTCAATCATTTTGTTTTTTATCACTTCCATAAAGGTACATTGTAACAACATTTGCAATAATGTTTCAAATCACTTTTGTGATCTGAGTCTTCTAGTTGTCGCATCCTCCCCCCCATCCACTGGCAGAGCCTCAGCCCCTCCCTCCTTTACTTCTTGTGTAACATCCCCCATATCACCTAAGAGAGCACTGTGTTTTTTAGTGAAAGCCTCTGCTTCCACAACTGTGTTGATTCTAATTCTACTGCCCTCCCAAAAAATCAACATGCCTTCTGGTAACAGCCACCTAAACCAAACCCCATTATTGTATAATTTTTTTGCTAAGAAGGAATATTTCCTTCTCTTATCTCTTACTTTCTTTGGGATCTGTTTAAGAATGGTTATTTCTTTATCCTTATATTTTAATGGTCCTCCCCTTTGAGCTCCTAGAACCTCATCTCTTGTGGTTTTTCTAAGAAATTTAATATGAACTTCCCTTGGAACATTGTGCGTTCTTGCATAGGCTGAATTAATCCTATAGATTAGGTCAATATCCCACCAAAGCTGTTGTTTGTCTCTGTTAATATATTCTGCTAACATTGTGGTCATAATCTCCTTAATATCTTCATTCTCAACTTCTGGCAAGTTTTGGAACCTAAGGAAAAAAGACATCCTTTCAAATTCCATTTTTATCACATGATTCTCAAATTCTACATTCCCCCTTTGGATTGTCTTCAAGTCATCTCTCATCCCAACCGCACCCTCCTCCAGTATACCTATCCTCTGTTCATTCCGTGTGGTTTGTTGTTTCGTCTCTCTGAGCTGATCATTTAAGTCCTGCAGTTGTTTTTTCATTTCGTCCTGTCCCTTTAAGATGGATTGAAGCATCTGATGAATGGACAAATCCTTTGAACTCTCTTCAGGGGCTTTAGGTTGTAAAAAATATCCCAGTTGTGACTGGTGAGCAATGGGGCTGGACGTAGAAGATGTTCGGGCCGATGAGGCCTTTCCAGGCGGTAACTTCTTTGAACCCATCATGAAGCTCGGAGATAGTTATTGTTCTGTACAAAGAAATGGTGTCTGTGGGAAAGCACAGCCGGTAGGGATCACCAGACAAGCAAGTCCAAAGGAGAATAAATCGTCTAATACAAAACTAGAGCAGATAGGTGGATCAAAATATTCCAAATCCAGGGGAAAAACGTATTTGAAGAGGCTCCTGGAGGTCTCTGGGGTTGAAATTATTTCAAAGCCATAAAGTTTTTCAAGGGAGGAGTCTCATTCACAAAGACAAAGAAGGAGGAAGTTGGCCATATTGGCTCAGCCAGTACAAGTGGTCAGGAAACAACAAAATCAAAGTTCCCATGCATTGTTTAGAGAAGAATCAGTTCAACCATCCTTTCTCTTGCAGTTGTGGTCAAAAGAGAAAAAAGATTTTTTTCCCCATTATTTAAGGGAAGTGAAAGTAGATTTTAAACTTTCTCTCTCTCCCATACAAGGGAGAGATTTTCCAAGTGCCGCTTTTCCAAGGGGGGTTGAAATTTCCCCCCCCCTCCAATCTTAACTCCTCCAAGTGTTGAAATAAAGTCCCCCCCAAAAAACTGCAGATCAGTCAATAGAATAAAGACAGTAAAAGACCTGAGGAGACCCCCCACCTCACTGCACTTCAGCTGTTTCATTCAGATTGATCATTTCCTCCCAGGCTGCGTTCGGCGAAGCGTGCAGTGGCATTCCACGTGCTCCCTATGTTTTCCGGCTCCTGGGGCAAAGCTGGAGACCCCCCCATGGCCGCTGCCGCTCCAGGGGGTCTCAGCAAGCCGCCCCTACGGCAGGGCGCCCCTCCAAGGCACCCTGTGCTCCCCCTAGGATTCAGGGGAGCCCACTGAAACAGCGAGGAGGCGGACGCATGCGACCGTCACCTTCGGCTGCCGGAAATCGTCTCAGTTGGCTAGGGGGTTTTATGTGCCAAGGTCCCCTCTGCTGGCTTGGAGGATTTTCCCATGTTGATGGCAAAGGAGGTGCCCAGTGGCATCTTATCCATCCATACTCTGGGAAGAAAACCCAATCTGGTGGTGCTTCATTCACACGCTGCAGCCCAATTTCCGGTGGCTGGCAAGTGAAAGATGCTGGCCAAATCCCTTCTTGCTGGCTGGGTTGAATTTCCCATTTTGATAGGAAATCTGCCTTCAACTCAGTTGCAGGGTAATGAGTCATTCCATTTACCGCTGTTTGGAAGGAGTAATTATCTCCACTCCAGTCCTCCAGTTCATTGCAGCTTTTACTAGTGAAGGGGGGGGAGAGAAGATTGACTCACGTTTGGCTGAAGAAGACGGTCTGGGAGTGTCAGGGATATAATTTAAACCCTTTGTAATTAATGATGATGGATCGTGGCTTCTCCTCGAAGTATACTTCTTGAAATAAGTGAAAAATAAACCTGAGGCATGATCTAATAAAAAACATTTTAATATAAAAGAAAGTAAAAATACAAACTTGCTAACTGAATTAATCACAGCTTGGCAGAGCTCTGTGCCTACCTACATTGGCAGGCAAACAAAAGAACAGAAGTGAAAGTTAAGAAAGAATGTAAAAGTGCATGCGCAGTAAAACCTGTCAGATAAGAACTGTGGCATGCGCAATAAATCTCAGCACAGCTAGCAAACCAAAATAAACGGAGTGACACCCCTTCTTTTGCCAGTTGGGCGGATATCGGGTAAATCATCAAATAAGGCACATCTTCTTACGCAGATACTCGTGTTGAGCTGCTGGAAGCGGTTTGTTGAGCATATCAGCAATTTGATCATGTGTAGATACATATTGCAATTTAACAAAACCTTGTTTAACTAATTGCTTTATGTTTTGACAACGAATGTCAATGTGTCTGGACCTAGAACCTGTGAAATGTGACTCAGAAATATAAACCACCGATTCATTATCTTCCATCACGGTGATTGGTCGAATCAGACGTGTCCAGATATCTGCGATCAAAGCATCAAACCATGTTAGAGAATTACATGCATCTGAAACACAAGCATATTCAGCTTCAGTAGATGAACAAGAAACAAAATTCTGTTTTCTCACTTGCCAATAAACGGGACAACCATTCAGGAACATCATGTAACCTGAAGTACTTTTGCGTGATTTCTTATTACTTGCCCAATCAGAATCTGCATAACAACATAATTCTGGATAATCAGTATGTGTTGGTTCTAGCAATAACTTCATGTGTTTAGTGTGTTTCAGGTATTTCAATAACTTCTTAATGCATGTCCAATGAAATTGTTTTGCCTTACCTACGTGTCATGACAAGAGATTAACACTAAGTGCAATGTCGGGTCTGGTCCAACTACTAATGTACAACAGTGACCCAATGACTGAACGATGAATTATTTGATCTTCGAACTCAGGACTTGATTCATGTGTTAAGTTATGAAAATCTGTTTGCATGGGTGTCTTTGTTGTATTAGCATCCTTCATGTTACAATGATGCAAAATGTGGTCAATTTTCTCCTCTTGTGAAAGACTAAACCCCTTCTGTGTTTTGTCTGAACACCTAAGTAAGTGCTAATGTGACCTAAAGATTTCAATGTGAAGTATCTCTGCAAACTTTTAGCAAAAATCTCACTCATTTTCTTATTTGGACCAATATAAACAATACCATCAACATAAACAAGAATTATCTCATATGCATTATTAGATCTTTTTGTGAACACGCAGTCATCAGTTTCAGAGTTAATAAAGCCCATTGAATTTAGTTTGTGAGTAAGACATAAGTACCACATTAAACCTGACTGTTTCAGACTTTTGTTTAGGAACCAGGTATCCCCTTCTTGCTGTCAGAATCCTGGAGGGCCTCTTACGTAGATCTCTTCATCTAGGTCAGCATGTAGATAAGCCGTGTCCACATCAAAGTGGAAAACTTCTAAACCAAGAATAGTTGCAGTGGTTAAAGCAATTTTTACACTCTCAGTTCTGACTGTTGGTGAGTAGGTGTTTGTGTAGTCCTCAGGATAACGTTGAGCGAAACCCTGAGCTAGCTTTGTAGAATGACTCACCATTTGGTTTCTTCTTGATTCTGTAGACCCATCGAGTGCCAATGACTTTTTCGTTTGCTGGAGGTTTTGCAGGTGTAAATACATTAAGTTTCTTTAAACTGTCCATTTCATCCTGCATTGCCTGATACCAATTGTCTTGCTCTGAATCAGGAAGCTGCTTGATTTGTGTGAACGTATCAGTAGGAAGTGTAACTGTCAGCCTCTGCTTTGCTGCTTGCTTTCGGCTGCCATTGAAACGGGGAGGGGGGGATAACATGGTATCTGGGAGGGGAAGCTTCAGCACAGGAGTGAATGAAGAAGGGAGTGGTTTTCTCACCATCTACTGCGCATGCTGCAGATAGTGGAATTGCCGCCAAGGCCAACCATCCTGCATACCAACCTGATGATGGGTTTTGAAGCTGAAGCCCACATGACACCTGTGGGGTGTGTGGATTGGACTGGGTGATGGGGTTACTAGGGGGAGGGAGTTGGGTCACATATTGATATCTATTATTACATGCGCTTTTGCCTCAGATCATGCTTTGCCTAGCTGCTATCTACTCCTAACCAGTAAAAGTACTCTTAATTCTGAAATATGGAGTTGAGTGGTTTCTTTCTTTGTTACTGATGGAGGCTGCCCCAACATTAAGCAAGATCTCAGTTTCGCATTCAACCCCGAGTTAACACCTTCCGAGGGGTGTGCAATAAAATCCCAAACTTCAAAAGAATGTCCCACCCAGGCAGCGACCAGGAGGAAGACATGGGAGCAGCTGCATCCTCATGCCCTCTGGAAACGGAGTGAACGGCTGGATTACACTTGGAAGAACAATCCGTTCGCCCCAGATGGACATTGGGAGTGGGACAGAAGTATGATTCTGAGGAAACTCCGTTTGGGGTCACCACAAGGAGACAGAGGCGACCAGCCGCTGCATGGCAGGAGGTCGAGGAGGAGAACCTTATGATGTCTCAGGCCATGAAACTCTTTGAAGAGGCTTGGGAGAGGCGACGTTTACATGAGAGTGGTAAACAGAGACAGAGGAGAGAACCGCAGAGGGCCTGTTCTGCCCGAGAGAGACTGGCGGCACGGTTGGTGGTGATGATCAGGATGAACGAGCCCCAACCCCAGTAGCAGCGGCCACCAGAACCATCCCAATCCCTGCAAACGCCGGATGGCCAAAGTTCCTCCACTTGGTATGAAATTTGGTGGGGAGGCAAAGAATCTTGGATTTTTCCTTGTTCAAGTATGGAATTACATGCGTCAATTTGGCGAAGACTTACCTACAGAAGAAGCCAAGGTAAGAGTTGTTACCATGGCATTAGAAGATAAAGCAGCGGCTTGGATGGTTGCTCTGCATAACGCTGACTCTCCCCTACTGAGAGACTATAATAGGTTTATGGCCACCCTAAGGAAACACTTTGATGATCCGCTCACAGAGCGAAAAGCCAGAACTCAATTTAAAACCCTCACCCAGGGAAACAGGCCAGTTGCTGAATATATACAAGAATTGAGTGAATTGTCTGTTTATATGAGGGGTTGGTCCGAACAGGCCCTGTTGGATGGCTTCATGGACGGTTTAAACAAAGATATATGCCAGAACTGTGTAAACAGGGGGCCCCCACACACATTGCAGCCCTGGTATGAATTGGCAGCGGATGTGGAAATTGATTTAGCCCGAGACAAGTACCGTGATGACAGTGAAAAAGAGAAGGCTACTCCCCCAAAAAAAACCATCGAAAGAGCTCCAAAAGGAGGGAAAAGTTGGTCTACTAGCAAGCCCCAAGCCATCATCTGTTTCCGTTGTGGGAAGGAGGGGCACATACAAGCAAACTGCCGCACCAAGATAGGACCAAAACCTTCTACTGGAGGAGAGAGAAAACCAGACAAACAGCCCGGGAAAAGAAGGGACACCGCCATGAAAGGGGTGGAGCCGACTGCACAGTTCCATCCCACTCCAAGTGAGGAGGAACCATCCTCCTCATCGGAGGAAAGTGAAACCGAATCTGACGACGAACATCTGGTAAGTTCCCGATCGGGCCCCATGACTATCCCAGTAGAACTTAAAGTGCCCTCTACTGGAGCGCAAGAAAAAATGCTGACCCTCTTAGATTCAGGATGCACACGTTGCATCGTTAGTCCTGAGGTGGTGGAAAAACTGGGGCTGAAATTGAAAACTTTAAAAGTCCCCATTGCTTTTTGCCAGCTAGATGGCTCAATAGCTGGGGGGAGCCCTGCCCATTTTGTAACTGAGCCAATAGACATGTGGATGGGAACTCACCAAGAAACTATAAGTTTTATTGTCGTGCCAGGAATGAATCGGCCTCTCATACTAGGGTTACCTTGGTTACAGAAGTGGAACCCATGCATCAATTGGAGAAAAGGGTGGTTGCGCATCCAATCCGCTACACCCCCTGAGGGAGAGGGGGGGCTCCAAAGCCTGTTAACACTAAACCTAACCTAGCGGCCACAGGACAAGAAAGAATTGAGGGGGAGGAGAAAATCCCAAAAGAATATTGGAACCTAAAGGATGTTTTCAGTGAGAAATCCTCTGATAAATTACCCTCTCACCGCGCAACAGATTGCAGTATTGATATCCTCCCGGGGGTGAAACTTCCAAAACCCCAAATCTACTCAATGACCCCCTGTGAAATGGATGAATTACGGAAGTTTATTGATAAAAATTTACAAAGGGGGTTTATTGAAACTGCCAGGCCCCGAGTGGCTGCTCCAGTGTTGTTTAGAGAAAAGAAAGATGGCTCCTTTCACCTCTGTGTGAACTATAAGAACTTGAATGCAGTGTCTGTACACAATGTTTACCCCCTCCCTCTGATGAAGGACATGTTGGCCCAATTGGGTAAAGGGAAGATTTTCACAAAATTGGACCTAAGGGAGGCTTATTACAGAGTCAGGATTAAAAAGGGAGATGAATGGAAAACTGCTTTCAACTGCCCACTTGGTTGTTTTCAATTCCGAGTACTCCCTTTTGGCCTACAGGGGGCACCAGCGGTTTTCATGCAACTAATAAATGAAGTTTTTCATGACCACCCGTACAAGGGCGTGATAGTCTATCTTGATGACATCCTTATTTACACTGAAACACGTGAGGAACACGTGACATTGGTGCGTTCAGTTCTTAAAAAACTCCTCGCGGGGGAGCTTTATGCCAAATTTTCTAAATGTGAATTTCATCAGGAAAAAAATGACTACCTTGGTTATCGCATCTCCCACAATGGCATCGAGATGGACCGAGCTAAAGTCCAAGCCGTTACCGAATGGGCACCCCCCCGCACCCGCAAACAAGTACAGAGTTTTTTGGGATTTGCGAATTTTTATCGTCAATTTATTCCATCCTTCACCAGCATTGCTCTACCCATTACAAATCTCCTAAAGTCAAAAGGAAAGGCCAAACCCAAACTGGGGAAGCCATTGAAATGGACTATGGAATGTCAGGCCGCATTCGAAAAACTGAAGCGACTCTTTGCAGCTGAACCCGTTTTGAAACACCCGGACATGGATGCACCATTTATCGTTCAAGCTGACGCTAGTGATGTAGCGGTGAGGGCAGTGTTACTTCAAACAAACACTGATGGGCACCTGCAGCCTTGCGCTTATACCTCCCGAAAACTGACAGAGACGGAGAGGTGATGGGCTATATGGGAAAAAGAAGCTTTTGCTGTCAGGTGGGCTTTGGTGACCTGGCGACATTTCCTTGAGGGAACTAAACACCCTTTTGAGGTGTGGACTGATCACAAAAATCTGGAGGCGTTAAAGACCCCTCGAAAGCTGTCTCCTAAACAAATGCGTTGGGCGCAACATTTCAACCGATTTAATTTCATCCTAAAGTACATCCCTGGAGGGAAGAACTTCATGGCAGATGCATTATACAGACTCCCACAAGACAACAGTTCCAAGCTAAGCGTGGTACTTCCAGTCATCCCAGCGAAAAGTCTTGCTGCTCCAATGGTTACCAGAAGCCAAAGCAACTCTAATTTGGAGGTCACAACAGACCTCATCTGCAAACTCAAGGAAGGCCTTGAGTCCGATTACTGGTTTAAAGAACATTCAAATGAATGCACCATGAAAGATGGACTGGCTTGGATAGGTGCTAAATTGTATGTTCCTGCAAGAATGAAGTATTTTGTGCTACAATGAGCTCATGATTCCCGCATGGCAGGGCATTTTGGGTTTGTTGAAACTCTGCATCTCATCAAAAGACAATTTTGGTGGCCGTCTTTGAAAAAAGACATTGAGTCATATGTGGCCAGTTGCCCCGTATGTGCTGCCGCTAAGTGGCCACCAGGAAAGCCCCAAGGCCTGCTTCAAGGTGTAGCCCGTCCTGAATCCCCGTGGAAGGAAATATCAATGGATTTCATTGTCGAATTACCGGAGAGTCAAGGAAATACCATGTTCTGGGTGGTCACGGACTTGTTCTCTAAACAGGTTCATTTTGTGCCTTGTTCCAAGATCCCTTCAGCTAAATCTTTAGCTAAATTGTTTATTACACATATATACCATTTGCATGGGGTGCTGTAGTGCATAATATCAGATAGAGGGGTACAGTTCACCTCCCTCTTCTGGAAGGAGTTTTTGAAGTTGATTGGCTCTGCCCAGGGGTTAAGCTGCACCCACCATCCTCAGACTAATGGAGCTTGTGAAAGGACTAACTCTGTTTTGGAGCAGTACCTCCGGTGTTTCATCAGTTATCAGCAGGACAATTGGACTGAACTGTTACCACATGCTGAAGTAGCGTATGACAACTCTGTGCACAGCAGCACCAGTTTCACCCCTTTTAGACTTGTGTTTGGGCAGGACTTTGTGCCAATCCAAGAATTGCTCCGTGAAAAGCCACAAGTCTTGTCCCTCTCCGAGTGGACTGACCAGCTCCAACAAGTCTGGCCCATAGCCCGAAAGACATCGAGCACACAAGAAACAAGCTGACAAAAAGAGGTTGAAAGAAAGGGAGTATAAGATTGGGGATCAAGTTTTTCTGTCTACCAAATTTCTCCAAACTACCCAAAAGTCGAAGAAATTAGGGCCTAAGTATGTTGGTCCGTTTCCTATTGTGAAGATCATTAATCTTGTTTCTGTACGGTTGGAATTGCCAAAGTATCTCAACCATATTTACCCCGTGTTTCATGTTAACCTTTTGAAACCAGTGCACACTTCCTCTGTTCGGACACCCGTACCGCCGCCTCCTGCCCCTCTTCTCATTGAAGGAGAGCAGCATTTTGAGATCAAAGAGATTTTGAACTCCAGGAAACGTAGGAATCCGGTTCAATATCTGGTCTCCTGGAAACATTTTCCCCCATCCCAAGCTGAATGGGTTGATAAGTCCCATGTTAGAGCTCCTAGACTTTTGCGGAAATTCTACTCTACCTATCCCAATAAACCCTGACTCATGTTGCCATATATATGTCTAACCTGTCTTGTTCCTGTTTTTTTTCTCTACTTTTTTTTCCAGGGGTGATGTCCTTTCCTGACAGAGGGCCAGATGTCAGCCTCTGCTTTGCTGCTTGCTTTTGGCTGCCATTGAAACGGGGAGGGGGGGATAACATGGTATTTGGGAGGGGAAGCTTCAGCACAGGAGTGAATGAAGAAGGGAGTGGTTTTCTCACCATCTACTGCGCATGCTGCAGATAGTGGAATTGCCGCCAAGGCCAACCGTCCGGCATACCAACCTGATGATGGGTTTTGAAGCTGAAGCCCACATGACACCTGTGGGGTGTGTGGATTGGACTGGGTGATGGGGTTACTAGGGGGAGGGAGTTGGGTCACATATTGATATCTATTATTACATGCGCTTTTGCCTCAGATCTTGCTTTGCCTAGCTGCTATCTACTCATAACCAGTAAAAGTACTCTTAACTCTGAAAAATGGAGTTGAGTGGTTTCTTTCTTGGTTACTGATGGAGGCTACCCCGACATTAACATTGCAAATCAAAGGCAAGGGTGTTTTTGTCAGTTGCCACAAATATCGCTGTGGAGGTATTCCTTTTGTGACCCTCTTGGAACGTCTCGGAACAACAGTCCAGTCATCTGATTTGTCGTCCTCATCCTCACATTCATCGCTAGCATCAGCATCCGCGGCTCGTGAAGACGGAACTTCAGATTGTGAAGAACTGGTAGAAGGAATATCTGCCTGTGAATCTTGGTCATCAGGCTGCGTGGCATCTGCAACATCATCTCTAGGAAGATAAACTTCAGGATCATTGGAATGAATCCTGGACCAGTCAATATCTTCCTCAAAATTAGCAGATTGTGAAATCACAATTACATGTTTAGGGTCAATAAATTTGCTCCATTTTGAATTATCATCAATACCCATAAATCTCAGTCTCTTTGCTGCTGGATCTCCCTTTCTTCTTTGAGCTAAGGGAATGTTCACCATAGCGTATGAACCAAAAAAGGGGAGGTTTTTGAGATCGGGCTTGTCACTGCGTTAATTGTTTGCTAGCTGTGCTGAGATATTACTGCGCAGGTCATAGGCCTTATCAGCAAGTGATGTACTGCGCCTGCTCACACATTCCAGAGACTTTTTGATCTTCTGTTCGTCTGCCAAGAAGGTGGGCGACAATTGCTCTTGCCAAAATGTAACAATTAGATAGATTTGTTTATTTTATTTTCATATTAAAGTTTTGTTTTAATCAGAACTGTCCGCACCTCAATCGAAGGTGGAAGGGAAACTTTCCATTCCTTCTCATATTGGTAGCAGACGGATGGCTCTCTTAATTAACAGCCTTTTTTCCTTGTTAAGCTATCTCTAAAAGAGATAAAAAGCAGCTAGCCTAATTAGGAAAGGAATGATTTATAGCTACTAAGGTACGCTTAAAAATCAACTTCCTAACCATGCCGAAGAAGAAAAAGAAAAAAGGAAAAGATGAAGCACGTTCTGAGGGGTCGCTTCCCTCTGACACAGAAGTGGAGGATTTCTCAAGCTGGCTTCCAAAGCTCCGAATTTCTCCAAAAGCCAGGCCAAAAGAAAAATCTGCTATAGGAGAAAGAGATAAAGCTGCTTCTGAAGTTCCGAGGTCAGTTAATCTTCCTTCTTATTATGCATGTTCCCAAATTATTAAATGCTCGGGGCTAAACCAAAGCGTTCCTTCCCAGAGCAAATTCACCCTCAAATATCTCTTAAAGATTATGAAACAATTGATCAGTGGCCAAAAGCCTCGCCGGCAGAAGAATTCCACCCCCACAGAGAAAGTGAAACTTATGAATCCTTCCCAGGCCCTGGGGAAGATATGAAAAACTATCATGACCAGATAGATTTTTTTGAAAAACAGCTTTTTCAAGCTAGAAAACACTATGATAGATTAGAGGCAAGTAGGAGGGGTTTCCCCATTTCCAAAATGTCTGAGGATGCCATCTTGCCTCCTTCTCCACAACCGAAGACACACCCCCTGGTGGATAAAGTGTCAGGCAAATCAGAACAGAGAGATATGTACACGTCACAGAGGCCACGTGATCTTCTTTGTTCTTCAGATTTTGCCACACACACAGGTCTGTTACAGCTGAAAAGTGATGCTGCACTGCTATCTCATGGCGGAAGAAATTTATTAGAGCAACAATTAAAGGAATTGAAACAGACTTGGCTGAATTTATTTGTAGCCCGTCCAGATGGCCAAGCAACAATGCAAATGCCTCCAAAGGTTAAATCTTCAACTCCCCCTGGTGGTGTTGGATTTTCCCTAGATGGAACAAGGCAATACTCAATACGGCAAAGGCAAATGCCAGCCTCTCAAGCAAGCCAATTTAATTTTGCTGCTCAAGCTCCAGCTCCAGTTGTAACACAAAGACCAACAGTCCAATTACAACCTCCTCTGGCTCAACAACCAGCTTTTCAACCTGCACAGCAAGTTGTTCAAATGCATATCCCTCAATAGGCATTTTCTGTCACTCCTTTGACTGGTGAGTCAAAATTAAAGATGCTGGGACAGAATTATAAAGCCTGGGTCAGTGAGATTGCACTTTTGCTTCGCAGAGAAGATACCCATTGTATGGTGTTTAATCCTCCTGCCCAACCATGGACTCCTGCAATAAGAGACCTAGAGACTAGGGCTTGCACAACATTGTTGATGTCCATGGATACTGAATTGCAGGTTACCTTTCCACCTGATGCAACAGCCCAACAAATTTGAGCTATTTTGGAAGATTGCTACAGACCCATTTCAATTGAATCTTCATGTTTGCTCATGTCTGAGTTCCATGGTTCGAAGTTGAAACCTGCTGAACAAATTGGTGGACATTTGACCAAACTGAAAGGAATGAGAAGTGAATTGAGAGAAAGTGGCCATGTTATTGATGATATCCAAATGATCAGCATCATCATTAACTCATTGAATTATGAATGGAAAGATGCCATTGCAAATATTAACCACGTGCCAATTGCTCAACGCACTGTTAATCATGTATGCAGACTTTTAATTGAGGAGGAAGCTATCAAATTAGCTACACCACATCTGCAATGACCCCCAGCATCAAAAGCTCCAGCTAGAAGTCCCTTCCAAGGAAGAGGCTACGCTCCAAGGATGCCAAGATGCTATATCTGCAACCGTATGGGACATGACACCCGGGATTGTCCCCAACGAGTTCCAGCTCCCGTCACATACCAGCCCAGAGGCAGAGGTAGAGGCGGAAGACAAGGTCATCGTGGTCCAAGGCGTGATCCACAAGCTCCACTCGCAACATTGGCCATAACCAATGTTCCACAACCTGATCCAAAGTATGACAGATATCTTTGGTGGACTTTAGATAGTGGAGCAGCTGTACACGTTACCTACAGAAAGGAACTTTTCACAGAGATGGGCGAACCGGAGCCCGAATATCGAGAATTGTACTCCTTCTCCAATCACACTTGCAAGGTCATGGGAAAAGGAACTGTTTACATTGAAGGGCTCGATACATTCATCCCTGATGTTTATTACATACCTTCAGCAACCAGTAATTTGCTTAGTCAAAGTCACTTGTCTAGACAGTTAAAGTTCCAGGTTCACCACCTTGAGAAAGCAAGTTACATAGTTAAAGATGGAGATATTGTTCCTGAAACCATTCTGATTGGTGGTGTTTATTAATTAAAGCCAAAAGCACAGGCAAGTATGCAAACTCCAAAAAGGGACAGCACGGGCCCAGAGAGAGTTGCTTCAGACAGAGAACCCGTCACTGTTCCAAAGGCTCCTAAAGCCAACAAACAGAGAAAAAAGAAGCAGGTTGCTCAAAGCAAGCCTGAGGTTCCTCATGAAACTGTTAATGTTGAAAATTCACTAACTGGTAAACCTTTGCATTCCAGGTGTATCCACAAGTGGCATAGAAGATTGGGGCACGACAGTTTCCGTGTTCTTAGAAAGATGCTGGAGTTCACAAAAGGTTTGGATCTAAAGGGGTGTAAGGTGTTTTTGGATAGTGCAGTTTGCAGGAAAGCTAAATCCAAAGCAGCTGCAATTCCCAAACACGCTACACACCTGTCAAAACGCATTTTTGATTTGGTACACACTGACATAGTGGGTCCTTTCCCACCATCAGTTGGTGGTAGAAAGTAGATAATCATTCTAGATATGGATTTGTATAACCTATGGGAGAGAAATCTGAGACCTTTCAGATCTTTAAAGACTTTGCAGCTTTTATTTCTACACAATACCAAGTTCGCATCGCCAGAATCCAGAGTGACCGTGGTGCAGAATTCATGTCTCAGCGTTTCCAGGACTGGATACGTAAGAATGGAATTCTTCATCAGACATCCACTCCATATACACTGGCTCATAACGGAGTGGTAAAAAGAAGACAAGGAGTTCTACAAACCATGATGCGTTGTCTTCTAGAAGATGCCAATCTCGGTAGCATATACTGGGGTGAAGCAATCAAATATGCAAATTACATTGTCAACCTTGGAGCAGTGTAATAAATCAAACTCCTTTCTACATGATGTATGGCTACAAGCCTGATCTCAAGAACCTCCACATTTTTGGTTCATACGCTATGGTGAACATTCCCTTAGCTCAAAGAAGAAAGGGAGATCCAGTAGCAAAGAGACTGAGATTTATGGGTATTGATGATAACTCAAAATGGAGCAAATTTATTGATCCTAAACATGTAATTGTCATTTCGCAATCTGCTAATTTTGAGGAAGATATTGACTGGTCCAGGATTCATTCCAATGATCCTGGAGTTTATTTTCCTAGAGATGATGTTGCAGATGCCACGCAGCCTGATGACAATTTACAGGCAGATATTCCTTCTACCAGTTCTTCACAACCTGATGTTCCGTCTTCGCAAGCCGCGGATGCTGATGCTAGCGACAAACGTGAGGACGAGGACGAAGAAGAAGAAGAAGACTGGACTGTTGTTCCGAGACATTCCAAGAGGGTCACAAAAGGAATCCCTCCACAGCGATATTCGTGGCAACTGACAAAAACACCCTTGCCTTTGATTTGCAATGTTACTCTTCCTCCTGAGACATTCACACAAATCAAACAGCTTCCTGATTCAGAGCAAGACAAATGGTATGATGCAATGCAGGATGAAATGGACAGTTTAAAGAAACTTAATGTATTTACACCTGCAAAACCTCCAGCAAACAAGGAAGTCATTGGCACTCGATGGGTCTACAGAATCAAGAGAAACCAAATGGTGAGTCTTTATACAAAGCTAGACTTGTAGCTCAGGGTTTCGCTCAACGTTAGCCTGAGGACTACACAAACACTTACTCACCAACAGTTAATAATAATAATAATAATAATAATAATAAATATTTATTTCTTAGCCGCACCCTCTCCCGAAGGACTCGGGGCGGCGTACAATGAAACATATGAAATAAATATGTGGACAAAA
Source organism: Natrix natrix natrix (assembly GCA_029891615.1). Classification (NCBI taxonomy): domain Eukaryota; kingdom Metazoa; phylum Chordata; class Lepidosauria; order Squamata; family Natricidae; genus Natrix; species Natrix natrix. Next base: position 34,629 of record JAKRSK010004668.1, on the reverse strand, counting down.
CAAACATATAACAGAGACATATACCGAGACACACACAGGAGGAGGTCGGCTGATAAATAAAAACAATTAAAATACAGTATTTAAAAACCCCTAGATAATTAAATATAATTAAAATACCCAGTTAAAAACCCGTCAGGAGCGATATGGTTAGATCAAAGTTGAGCCAGGCCAGCTGCTTGGAATAGGTGGGTCTTAAGCTTAATACGAAAGGAGCGGAGGTCAGAGGTATTCCTAATATCCGGAGGGAGGTCATTCCACAGGGCTGGGCCCGCCACAGAGAAGGCTCTACTCCTAGGCGCCGCCCCCCGACACTGTCTAGTGGACGGCACCTGGAGGAGGCCCTCTCTGTGCGAGCGGATTGGTCGCAGGGATGTATGGGGCAGAATACGATCCCGCAAGTAACTAGGTCCTGAGCCATGGAGAGCTTTAAAGATTGTTATCAAAACCTTGAAACGCACCCGATAGACCACAGGAAGCCAGTGCAGCTCGCGCAGGAACGGTGTCACATGGGAGTACCTAGTACTCCCCATAATTACCCGCGCGGCTGCGTTCTGGACCAACTGTAGCCTCCGGGTGCATTTCAAGGGAAGCCCCATGTAGAGAGCGTTACAGTAGTCCAAGCGAGACGTCACCAGCGCATGAGTGACTGTGCGTAAGGCGTCCCGGTCCAGTAGGGGGCGCAATTGGCGCACCAGGCGAACCTGGTGGAACGCCCCCCTTGCCACGGCTGTCACATGGTCATCCATGGACAGCCGGGCATCCAGGAGGACGCCCAAATTGCGCGCCCGCTCCACGGGGGCAAGTTGAATGCCCCCAATGGCCAATGATGGAATTAATTGGCTGAACCGGGGAGCTGGTACCCACAGCCACTCCGTCTTGGAGGGGTTGAGCTTGAGTCGGTTGTCATCCATCCAGATCCGTACGGCTTCCACACACCGGGACATCACTTCGATGGCCTCGTTGGGGTGGTTCGGGGTGGAAAAGTACAGCTGAGTATCATCAGCGTACAGATGGTATCCCACCCCGAAACCACGGATGATCTCACCCAGCGGCTTCATATATGTGTTGAACAGGAGTGGCGAGAGGACCGACCCCTGTGGCACCCCACAAGTAAGGGGGCGTAGGGTCGACCTCTCTTCTCCTGCCAACACACGCTGCGTCCGGTCAGAAAGGTAGGAGCCGAACCACCGCAAAACGGTGCCCCGGACCCCCAACCCCTCCAGCCGGCGCAGCAGGATACCATGGTCGATGGTATCAAAAGCCGCCGAGAGGTCTAATAGGACCAGGATAGAGGAACAACCTCTATCTCTGGCCCTCCAGAGATCATCCACCAACGCGACCAAGGCCGTCTCCGTGCTGTGACCAGGGCGGAAGCCGGACTGGCGCGGGTCTAGATAATCATTTTCCTCCAGATGTCGTGGAAACTGGTAGGCCACCACACTCTCTACAACCTTCGCCAAAAAGGGAAGGTTGGAGACAGGACGATAATTGGCCAGCTCCAAAGGGTCCAGGGAAGGCTTCTTGAGCAAGGGTCTCACCACCGCCTCTTTCAAGGCGGCCGGGAGAGACCCCTCGCTCAGCGAAGCATTCACTCGGCCCAGGAGCCAGTCTCGTGTAACCTCCCAGGATGCCAGTACAAGCCAGGAGGGGCACGGGTCCAATAAACATGTGGTGGGTCGCAGTCGTCGCAATCTGTCCAAATCCTCGATGGCAACCGAGTCAAACTCCTCCCAGATCGATTCCTCAAGACTCGCCATGGACGTCTCCATTGGATCACTGACAGGAACCCAATCTCTCCGGATTTGAGCGATTTTATCCTGCAGATATTTACCAAATTCCTCTGCCCTGCCCTGTAGGGGGGCCTCCCGCGGCCTCTGAAACAAGAGGGAGCGGGACACCCGAAACAGGGCGGCAGGGCGGTTCTCCGCGGATGCAATGAGAGTGGCACAATATTGGCGTTTGGCCACTCTCAATGCCACAAGGTACGTCCTTAAATGGGCTCGTGCCTGTGTTCGATCAAATTCGGAGCGAGAGGATCTCCAACGACTCTCTAGACGTCTCTTGCGGCATTTCATCACCCTTAGCTCCTCGGTAAACCAAGGGGCTAGGGTGGATCGTTGCCGCCGGAGAGGCCGCAAAGGCGCCGCCCGGTTCAAGGACTGAGAACTGAGAGTGTAAAAATTGCTTTAACCACTGCAACTATTCTTGGTTTAGAAGTTTTCCAATTTGATGTGGACACAGCTTATTTACATGCAGACCTAGATGAAGAGATCTATGTGAGAAGCCCTCCAGGATTCCGAAAACAAGAAGGGGATACCTGGTTCCTGAACAAAAGTCCTTATGGTCTGAAACAGTCAGGTTTAATGTGGTACTTATGTCTTACTGACAAACTAAATTCAATGGGCTTTATTAAGTCCGAAACTGATGAATGCGTGTTCACAAAAAGATTTAACAATGCATATGAGATAATTCTTGTTTATGTTGATGATATTGTTTACATTGGTCCAAATAAGAAAATGAGTGAGATTTTTGCTAAAAGTTTGCAGAGATACTTCACATTGAAATCTTTAGGACACATTAGCACTTATTTAGGTGTTCAGATTAAAAAAAACACAGAAGGGGTTTAGTCTTTCACAAGAGGAGAAAATTGACCACATTTTGCATCATTGCAACATGAAAGATGCTAACACAACAAAGACACCCATGCAAACAGATTTTCACAACTTAACACATGAACCAAGTCCTGAGTTCGAGGACCAAGCACTTTATCGTTCAGTCATTGGGTCACTGTTATACATTAGTAGTTGGACCAGACCCGACATTGCACTTAGTGTTAATCTCTTATCACGACACGTAGGTAAGGCAACACAATTTCATTGGACATGTATTAAGAAGCTATTGAAATACCTGAAACACACTAAACACATGAAGTTATTGGTAGAACCAAAACACACTGATTATACAGAATTATGTTGTTATGCTGATTCTGATTGGGCAAGTAATAAGAAATCACGCAAAAGTACTTCAGGTTACATGATGTTCCTGAATGGATGTCCTGTTTACTGGCAAGTGAGAAAACAGAGTTTTGTATCATGTTCATCTACTGAAGCTGAATATGCTTGTGTTTCAGATGCTTGTAATTCTCTAACGTTGTTTGATGCTTTGATCACAGATATCTGGACACGTCCGATTCGACCAATCACCGTGATGGAAGATAATGAATCGGTGGTTTATATTTCTGAGTCACATTTTACAGGTTCTAGGTCCAGACACATTGACATTCGTTATCAAAACACAAAGCAATTAGTTAAGCAAGGTTTTGTTAAATTGCAATATGTTTCTACACATGATCAGATTGCTGACATGCTCAACAAACCACTTCCAGCAGCTCAACATGAGTATCTGCGAAAGAAGATGTGCCTTATTTGATAATTTGATGACATCAGCTCAACTAGCAAAAGAAGGGGTGTCACTGCTTTAATTGTTTGCTAGCTGTGCTGAGATATTACCACGCAGGTCATAGGCCTTATCAGCAAGTGATTTACTGCGCCTGCTCACACATTCCAGAGACTTTTTGATCTTCTGTTCGTCTGCCAAGAAGGTGGGCGACAATTGCTCTTGCCAAAATGTAACAATTAGATAGATTTGTTTATTTTATTTTCATATTAAAGTTTTGTTTTAATCAGAACTTGTTATTGGGTCTTATTTTATTTCTTATCTGGAGATATGCTAACAAGGAGGGGTGACGGTCTGCACCTCAATCGAAGGTGGAAGGGAAACTTTCCATTCCTTCTCAGGGCTTGTAGCCATACATCATGAAGAAAGGAGTTTGATTTATTACACTGCTCCAAGTACGGTTTACAATGTAATTTGCATATTTGATAGCTTCACCCCAGTATATGTTACTAAGATTGGCGTCTTCTAGGAGACAACGTATCATGGTTTGTAGAACCCCTTGTCTTCTTTCTGCGACTCCGTTATGAGCCGGTGTGTATGGAGCGGATGTCTGATGAAGAATTCCATTCTTACGCATCCAGTCCTGGAAACACTGAGACATGAATTCGGCACCACGGTCACTTTGGATTCTGGTGATGCGAACTTGGTGTTGGGTAGAAACAAAAGCTGTAAAGCCTTTAAAGATCTGAAAGGTCTCAGATTTCTCTTTCATAGGATATACATATCCATATCTAGAATGATTATCAACAATTGTCAGAAAATACTTTTTACCACCAATTGTTGGTGGAAAAGGACCTACTATGTCAGTGTGTACCAAATCAAAAATGTGTGTTGACAGGCTTGTAGCGTGTTTGGGAATGGCTGCTGCTTTGTATTTAGCTTTCCTGCAAACTGCACAATCCCAAAACACCTTACACCCCTTTAGATCCAAACCTTTTGCGAACTCCGGCATTTTTCTAAGAACAGGGAAACTGGCGTGCCCCAATCTTCTATGCCACTTGTGGATACACCTGGAATGCAAAGGTTTACGAGTTAGTGAATTTTCAAAATTAACAGTTTCATGAGGAACCTCAGGCTTGCTCTGAGCAACCTGCTTCCTTATTTTCTGTTTGTTAGCTTTAGGAGCCTTTGGAGTAGCAACAGGATCTCTCTCTGAAGCAACTCTCTGGGCCTGTGCTGTCCCTTTTTGGAGTTTGCATACTTGCCTGTGCTTGCGGTTTAGGCTTTGGCTTTAAGTAATAAACACCACCAATTAGCATGGTTTCAGCAACAATATCTCCATTTTTAACAATGTAACTTGCTTTCTCAAGGTGGTGAACCTGGAACTTTAACACTCTAGACAAGTGACACTGACTAAGCAAATTACTGGTTGCTGAAGGTATGTAATAAACATCAGGGATGAGTGTATCGAGCTCTTCAACGTAAACAGTTCCTTTTCCCATGACCTTACAAGGGTGGTTGGAGAAGGAATATAATTCCCGTAGATCAGGTTCAGGCTCGTGCATCTCTGTGAAAAGTTCCTTTCTGTAAGTGACATGCAAAGCTGCGCCACTATCCAAAGTCCAGAAAAGACGTCTGTCGTACTCTGGATCAGGTTGTGGATCGTTGGTTAAGGCCAATGTGGTGAGTGGAGCTTGTCTTCCGCCTCTCACCTCTACCTCTGGAGTCTGTTCCTCTGGGCTGGTATGTGACGGGAGCTGGAACTCCTTGAGGACAATCCCGGGTGTCATGTCCCATATGGTTACAGATGTAGCGTCTTGGCATCCTTGGAGTGTAGGCTCTTCCTCGGAAGGGACGTCTAGCTGGAGCCTTTGATGCGGGCGGCCGTTGCAAATGTGGTGTGGCTAATTTGATAGCTTACTCTTCAATTAAGAGCCTGCAAACATTATCTACTGTTCGTTGAGCAATAGGCACATGGTTAATCTTTGCAATGGCATCTTTCCATTCATAATTCAATGAGTTAATGATAATGCTGATCATTTGAACATCATCAATAAAATGGCCTCTTTCTCTCAATTCTTTTCTCATTCCTTTCAGTTTGGTCAAATGTCCACCAATTTGTTCACCAGGTTTCAACTTCGAACCATGGAACTCAGACATGAGCAAACATGAAGATTCAATTGAAATGGGCCTGTAGCAATCTTCCAGATGGGCCCAAATTTGTTGGGCTGTTGCATTAGACGAAAAAATAACCTGCAGTTCAGTTTCCATGGACATTAATAATGTTGTGCAAGCCTTAGTGTCTAAGTCTCTTATTGCAGGAGTCCATGGCTGGGCAGGAGGATTAAACACCATACAATGGGTATCTTCTCTGCGAAGCAAAATTGAAATCTCACTGACCCAGGCTTTATAATTTTGTCCTGACATATTTACTTTGACTCACTAGTCAATGGAGGAGCAAAGAATGCTTGTTCAGGGATGTGCATTTGAAAAGCTTGCTGCTGTTGCACCTGTGGTTGCTGTAATCTAACCTGTGGTTGTTGTGTTACAGCTGGAGCTGGTGTTTGGGCAGCAAAATTAACATGGCTTGCTTGGGTGGCAGGTATCTGCCTTTGCTGCATTAAGTATCATTGTGTTCCATCTGAGAAGGCACGTGCACCATCAATGGGTGCTGAAGATTGGGCCTGTGGATACACTTTTTGCCTTGCAGCCTGAATATCTGAGTAATCTAGTGACATGTATGAAAGAGTTTGCTGCGTTGATTTGAGTTGCTCTTGAATTCTGGCTTGCATGTCAGCCCTTTTTAGTAAATTATTTCTGCCAGGAGATGGCGCTGCAGCCACATCTCTTGGCTGTAATATTTCTGCCTGTGTGGCTTGGGCCATTGGAGAACAAAGGAAATCACGTGACAATTGTGACGTGTGCACATCTCTCTGTTCTGATTTGCCTGACACAATATCCTCCAGGGGGTGTGTCTTAGGCTTTGGAGAAGAAGGCAAGATGGTGTTTTCAGAAATTTGAAAGAGAGGAAAACCCCTCTTATTTGCCTCTAGCGCGGCGTAATCTATTTTGGCCTGAAGAAGCTGGTCTTCAAAAAATTCTATGTGGTTACGATAGCTTTCCATATCTTGCTCAGAGGTGCAGAGAGAATCATACATATCTCCTTCTGCGTGGGGGTGAATTTGCTGCGGCCTTGCACCCAGCGTTTCAAAATCTCTAAGATTTCAGGAGCACGCATAATCAGAAAGATACTCTACTAACCTCGGTTGTAGATTGGCATCTCCTGGAGCAGTCCCATCTTGTTGAGATCTTTCTCCCACAGTAGGGTCTTTACCCAGTCCGGTTGCTGGAGCAAGCGGGGCTTCGAGGGTTGTAAATCTTTGTAAAATGCTTTCCTTCTCTTCTTCGGAGAGGCTGAAAATATCTGAATGTCTTGAAGAGAAATCTTTCGGTTTCCTTTTTTTCTTAGGCATCTTGGAAAATGATTTAATCGTTCCTCAGTCAATATAAATCATCCTGTCTAATTAGCCTATTACGCTTAGCTCTTGGAAGTAGCTAACAAGGAAAAAGCCATAAATCAACCATCCTCTGCTACCATCTGTTAGGGTGTGAATTCCGCCCTGAATTAAGGAGGTGTGAATCTTGGCATCCCTTGTAGCATACTTTTGAAATAAGCGAAAATAAACCCGAAGCAAGATCTAATAAAAACATTTTTAATATAAAAGAAAATAAAAATACAAACTTGCTAACTTAATTAATTACATCTTGGCAAAACTATGTGCCTGCCTCCTTCGGCAGGCGAACAGAAGATCAGAAGAGAAAGTTAAGAAGGAATGTGTAGGAGCATGCGCACTAAATCACTTGCAGATAAGAACTGTGACCTGCGCAGTAAATCTCAGCACAGCTAGCAAACCAATTAACCCAGTGACAGACACCAAGAAGTTAGCTGAGTTTAACCGGGCCAATGAACGAGCAATGTGCATCATTGGACTCACGTTAGCGGAGCAACTACTTGTACATATCCGTGGTGAGGAATAAACTGCGAAGCGTTGGGATACGTTGAGAAGAATATATGTACGTGACACTGTGGGAGCACATATTAATCTGACACGTAGACTGTTCAGATCAAGGCTCCAGAAAGGAGGTGACATGTTGGCTCATTTGAACTGCATGAAAGCAATGTTCCAGGAGCTGCATGAGAAGGAGTTAATATTTTCTGACCTGCACCACGTCTACATTACACTGTCGTCGCTGGATGAGAGTTATGATGGGTTTGTTTCATCTCTCAAGGTTCTATCCCGACAGGACCTAACATTGACTGGTGTAATGTCACGACTGATAGAAGAGTCCAGAAGGAGAGTGGAGAGAGAAACATTGAGAGAAGAACAAACTGAGAATATGAGTTTGACTCAATCAGCATATACTGTAAAGAAATGTTTTGTTTGTGGTGCTAGGGGGCCAGTGACGTGCAGTCAGGGGAGGCAGGGGAGGCGGAGCCTCACCACTCTCATCATGAAAATAAAAAAGAATTACTCCAGGAAGCCGTGAAAGTGGCTGGGAGAGGCGCGCGGCTTGGATTAGCCTCCCTGGACATCTCAGCAGCAGCCCCAAGTGTGCCGATCTCGCCATTTTTTACATCGGGCGAGCCCGGGATCCTTGCAAGGGGAATGGGACGTGTGCAGGAGGCTCCTCAGCTCCAGCCTCAATCAGCGCAGCCGCGGTCCCCTTCATGTTGGCTCAGGAAGGAGGGGAATGGGACCATGTGTGCAGGGGAAGGGGATTGCGGCTCTGCTAATCTGAGGCTGTGCGCTGAGGAGCCACCTGCACACGTGGTCCCATTCCCCTTGCAAGGATCCTGGGCCAAGTTACAGGAGCCGGGGGGGGAGCGCTCACGTTGCTTGCTGCCTTCGGTATACCGCTAGGTTGGGGAGTGGCGTTCTGTCTGGCCAGAGGGGAGAGTTGCCGGGCGGCTGCTCTCTTGTGAACTGGCTCCCGAAGAGCCGGGCACAGCCTCAGGGGCGAAGCAGCTATGAGGTAACCATGCTCACGAGCAGCCTCCCGGCAAATTCCCTCTCCAGCCGGGAAAAGCGCCATTCACTGACCTAGGGGGTATCCCTAAGGTGCCAAGCCATGTGGTGCTCTGCCCGCCCCCCCAGCTCCCGCGGCTTGGCACATTCGGGATACCCCCTAGGTCAGTGCATGGAGCTCTGCCCGGCTGGAGAAGGGGGTTGCGCGAGCGCCTGTTTCGCCTGCAGCTTCACCAAGCCCTTGCGCAGCTCTCCCAGGCCACCGCCGGCCGCTGCTGCCCACCGCCGACCGCTGCCCACTGCTGCCCGCCGCCGACCGCCGGCCGCTGCTGCCCGCCACCGAACGCCGCCGCCCCGCTCCGAGCATAACTTTCAAACTCCAAAACTTGGGTCCGAATCTTCCAGCATCGGCCGCTCTAGGAGTGCTCTCTATGGTGGGCCGGCTGCCGGACAGAGAGTTTTCCGGACAGAGTCTTCCAGCAGCCGGCCCACCATAGAGAGCACTCCTAGAGCGGCCGATGCTGGAAGACTCGGCCCCGAGTTTTGGAGTTTGAAAGTTATGCTCGGAGCGGGGCGACGGCGTTCCACCCTGAATTAAACCTGACCTTAGCTACCTACATACGTTTGGAGTTCCTGCATGGGTTCATATTCCAGCACAGATTAGGTTAAAGGGACAAACTCGTGCACGGCAGTTAATATTTGTAGGTTACGATTCAAACCATAGATCTTATAGGTTTTGGGAACAAGGGACAATGAAGATCTACCACAGTGCTAATGCAAAGTTTCTGGAGCATGTTGGTTGGAACAAACTAGAAACTAATAATCAGGTAGTAATTGAAACCCGAGCAGACCAAAATAATGAAACAGGAATACCAAAAACGAGTGATGACGGGAAGGAGTCTACTCAGGAGGAGGAAGAGATAAAGCAGGAGGACGTTCAGGATAGTCCACCTATAAGCCCCGAGTTACCCAGAAGGTCAACCTCTGTAACGCGGTCACCTGATAGGTATCAGGCATCTGTTGCATGTAAGGTGGATAAGGTACCTGCTACATACAATGAGCTGACTACTATTCAACTGAGGACAAAAAGGTAGAGCAAGCTACAATGGATAGGGAGTTTAAGTCATTGCAGGATTTGGGAGTGCTTGACAAGGCTGATTTACCTTCAGGTAAACATGCAAGGGGACACAAACGGATATATAAGCGTAAAACCGGAGTAAATAGGACTTCTGTAAACCATTATGGAAGGGAATTAAGTAAACCCCGATGAGTTAGGAGTTTTCGCGATGTTGATATAAAAGTTTCCATGTTTGATAAGGGATGCATTATGCATTGTATCATGAACCTACATTATGTACTGTATTGTGTGTTAAAAGCAATTGTTGCTTGATATGGAAACAGAGTGTATACAAAGTAAAATGATTGTATTGGAATATTGTATGTCTGAACACAATATAGCTGACCATTTTACTAAGGCACAAGGTGCTATAAAACACAAAAAATGTTGTGATGATTATGGACTGAAAATGTGAAGTTGTGTGTAAATACATTGACAACCCAAGAGGGGAGAATGTTAGGGATGTAACCCTAGTCTTGGCTTGGCAATGTACATAAGCCATGATTGTAACAAATGTAGCTGTTACTTTAAATGCTAGAGAGATGTAATTGGATGCTAATTGCTTTAAGCAGCCATATAAGGAGGAAGGAACTATTACGGTTTCCTCCCCGGATAGCTACTGATGTTCCTGACTGTTGCTGCCTGTTACTGTATGAGCTTTGTATTAGAGAGAAGACCGTGTATTGGATGGTGGCTAGTCTGTAACTAAGTTACCTGTCTACATGGTGAATTGTGAGTTGAGCAACTGTAACTTCAACGAGGTGCAAATAGACTGTATATACTTCAAGACTGCTTATAGCAGTGATGGCGAACCTTTTTTGGCTCGCGTGCCACAAGTGGGGGGAGTGCAGGGGGGTCGAGTGCGGGCGTGCCGCACCCATAATGCAACGCGTGATCTCCCCAGTGCGCATGCGCGTACAACGCGCGACCCCCATTTTTACATGCTTTTTTCGCCCTCCCCAGGCTCCAGGGGCTTTATAGGAGCTTGGGGAGGGCAAAAAGAGCCTCCCCCGCCCCCCCCGGAGGCCCTCCGGAGGCTTCAGGGACCATCCAGAGGCTTCCTTGAAGCCTTCGGAGCGCTTAAAACGACCCTCCGAGCAAACCGGAAGTCATGTCCGGTTTGCTCGGAGGGTGGTTTTAAGCGTTCCGAAGGCTTCAGGGACAGTCCCTGAAACCTCCAGGGGGGCGGGGAGGCTCTTTTCGCCCTTCCCAGGCTCCTATAAAGCCTTAGCTTTTAAAAAGGTGAACTCAGCTGGCCAACGCGCACATGCGCGCTGGCCAGCTGACAGGGCAGCGCCTCGCGTGCCCTGACAAATGGCTCCGCGTGCCACTTGTGGCACGCGTGCCATAGGTTCGCCATCACTGGCTTATAGTCTGTTTGGAGACTATTTATCCCATTTTTGTTATGCAAGTAAAGCTATTTTTTGTTTTACCTTTGGTGGCTGTGAGTGACTATTCAACGGCTTATTTGTTACTACATTCCGCTGCTGAACTCTATTGAAACAGCATAGAAAATTATAAGAAAGTGTGGCAGGCCAAAGATCCTAAAAAGAACATAACTACAGGCCTGACAGGCGGCCTCTCCTCAAAAGAAAAAACGTTTCCTGCAAAGAGAATAACATAAGAGTTAACATAACAAAATTAACCACCTCTTCTCCACCCAGGGGAACCCCTTGACTTCTCGGGAAACTTCCCATTCAACTGCTTTACTAACTTCTCCACTTTTAGGTTCCCACTGTTCACCCAATTAGCTTCAGACCAAGGGTAACCCTTCCAATGCACTAAGTACTGTAAGCAACCCCTATTCAGCCTGAAATCTACAATTTTTTCCACCTCAGATTGTGTTTCCCCTTCCATCACTAAAGGAGGAGATTGAGCTTGGGTGGATGCTCTTCTGTTAGACCCAATTACTGGTTTCAACAAGCTACAATGAAACTCTGGGTCAATTTCCCCTAGACTTCTGGGTAGACTGAGTTGAACTGTAACTGGGTTAACTATCTTCACTATTGGGAATGGACCTAGAAATTTTGGACCCAATTCCTTGCTAAGCATTTCTAATCTTATGTATTTGGTAGATACAAAAACATTGTCCCCCACACGGTAGGGGTTTAGGAGTGAGCGACGTTGATCATCTTGCTTCTGGTAGGCTTCTGCTGCAACTGCTAGAGCCTTCTTCGTATTCTCCCATCCTTTCTTTAGCATGTCCATCCATTCACTCAAAGACATGAAAGAAGGAGGTTCTCTAGGCAACTCAGGCATGGCAACCACTTCCATGCCACTGGTAATCTGGAAACCCGCTAATCCTCTGCTGCTGTGGACCGCATCGTTGTACGCCACTTCGGCAAAGGGTAGCAAGTCCGACCAGTTGTCGTGCTGATAGTCCACAAAACACCTGATGTATTGTTCCACCACCGCATTGGCTCCCTCTGCTGCGCGGTTCATGCTGGGATGAACCTCTGAGCTCAGTTCTTGTGTGGACCCAATGGATCTCAGGACCTCTCTCCAGAACTTGGCTGTGAACTGGACTCCGCGGTCTGAAATGATCCTCTTGGGTACTCCGTGCAGGCGATAAATGTGTTTCACAAACATTTTCGCTAATTCGTTTGCGGATGGCAATCTTGAGCAAGCAATGAAGTGTGCCTGCTTAGAAAACAAATCAATAACAGTCCAAATTACTTTATGCCCACTGCTGTCTGGGAGTTCCATGATGAAGTCCATTGCGACCTCTTCCCATGGCCGTTTCGGGCTCTCTGCTGCAGGTGCTGTAGGTTCTGGGCACTTGGATTCAATCATCCACGGCTGGCCTTGTTCCTCCTCCGAGGCCTCCCCCTTGGTAGGACTCTTCGTCACCTGAAGTTGGGGGTCCTCTTCCAGAGGTCGGTTGGGCATTTCCCCCTCCAAGGCCTCTCCCTTAGTTGGACTCTTTGTCACCTTCAGTTGGGGATCCTCCTCCGGAAATTGTTTGCCCTTTTCCTCTTCCGAGGCCTCCCCCTTGGTAGGACACTTCGTCACCTTAAGTTGGAGATCCTCTTCCAGAGGCTGTTGGCCCAGATGACTTTTCTGTGCGGGCATCTGGGGCCCTCTCTTAACCACCGTGGCAATTGGTACACACGTTTGTTCTTCGGCAATTCCCTCCTCCGAGGCCTCCCCCTTGGTAGGACTCTTCGTCACCATAAGTTGGGGATCCTCTTCCAGAGGTCGTTTAGGCTTTTCCCCCTCCGAGGCCTCCCCCTTAGTTGGACTCTTTGTCACCTTAAGTTGGGGATCCTCCTCCGGAGAATGTCTGCCCTTTTCCTCTTCCGAGGCCTCCCCCTTGGTAGGACACTTCCTCACCTTAAGTTGGGGATCCTCTTCCAGAGGTTGTTGGCCCAGATGACTCTTCTGTGGTGGCATCTGGGACCCTCTCTTTACCGCCATGGTGGTTGGTGCGCACGTTTGTGGCATTGGGGCTGTAGCCAAGCACTCTGACGCTCTGTGGCCAAGTTGACAACAATGGTGGCATTTAATTGGGCCCCACGAGGAATGGAACCTAGTTACATCTCTAAACTCAGGAACCGTTTCATCACACTGCCTTGCTCTCCAACTTGCAGCTGCCCCCTTGGTAAACCCTTCTTCCATGGTGGAGATTGCTTCTCTGTAGGAAGGAGGAGTAAGAACCTTTTGGGGCATTGCAGATGCACCTTGTTCCGCTTCCCATCTTGTAGGCCTGGCTTTGGTAATCCCTTCTTCCATGTTGGTGATTGCTACTCTGTAGGAAGGTGGGGTAAGAACCACTTGGGGCCTTGCAGGCGCACATTTTCCTGCCATCCACAATGCAGGCCTCTGTTTGGTAATCCCTTCTTCCATGGAGATTTCTTCTCTGTAGGAAGGTCTGGTAAGAACCTTTTTGGGCCTTGCAGGGGAGACTGGAACCGGTGGGGAGGTCAATCCCTCTGTTGGCCACTGCCCAGCTTTCTGCCATGGTGCCATCTGCTGAGGGAGGGCAGGTGCCCGCTGGCATCCCTCCCATCCATGACCTGGGGTTAAGACCCATCCCGGGGTTGCCTGCTTCACAGGTTGCAGCTCAACCAATGATGGCTGGCTAGGGGGTTTTACGTGCCAAGGACCCTCCTGCTGGCTTGGAGGAGTTATGGGCCAAGTAGGTGCCCTCTGCTGGTTTGGAGCATTTCCCCATGCTGATGGCAAAGGAGTTTGTAAGTAGCATCTCTTCCATCCAAGTCCTGGGAGGAAAGCCCAATTTACTGCCCAATTTGCTTCATTTACTGGTTGCAGCCCCATTTGTGGTGGCTTGCAAGTGACAGATGCTGGAAAAATCCCTTCTTCCTGCCTCCTTTGAAATTCCCATTTTGAAAGGGAATCTTTCTTCCAGCTAGTTGCATGGTGATAAGCCATTTTATTTATTGCCGTCTGGAAGGAGCCCAAACCTCCGTTCTAAGGGGGTTTTTTTTCCAATCTTGCTTCTAAGCTGGGGGGGAAGGAGGGGGAGCATGCACTCACAGTTTGCTGAAGAAGTTTTCTGAGATTTCCTTCATCTTGTCGCGTCTCCTCCTGCATTCCTCCAGATGCAATTAAACTGGAAACAGCATTCCATTGCCTTTGAAGTTCTGTACTCAGCTTCTTATCACCAAAAGCTTCTCATTTATTCTTTGCTGATATTTACGCTGTCCCGGTCAGCATTGGGAATGCCGAGACCCCATCACCAGATCTTCCATCACCAGCCCTTCCCCCTTGATAGGGGGAGGGAGCTAGTGAAATATTTTTAAAGTTGAGAGTTGAAATAATGTTAGGGTTCTAAATACCATGCAGAAATAAATCATTGTCCAAGGCAAAACATCCTTAAAGGTGCATTTTATTCCGCAGGCATGTTAGGACGGCTATGGAAATTTCAACTCTGAATTACATCCTGTAAGTTCACCTAGTTGAAAGTTCATGATCTCTCCCCACACCCACAAATCCATCACATGTTCCAATCATCATCTTCCACGCTGGCATGTACACCCATCTTCTTCCGGCCAGGTGTCGATGTGCGGAGACAAAAGATGATCTTGGCTTCTACAAAAGAATGTCAACAATCCATTCTACAATCCTACTCCTTTCTGTTCCCCCCTCCCAACTACTACACTATTGAAACAGCATAGAAAATTATAAGAAAGTGTGGCAGGCCAAAGATCCTAAAAAGAACATAACTACAGGCCTGACACTGTTCACCCAAGTAACTTCAGACAAAATGTTACCCTTCCAACGCACTAAGTACTGTAAGCGACCGCTATTCAGCCTGGAGTCTATAATTTTTTCCACCTCAGATTGTGTTTCCCCTTCTATCACTACAGGAGGAGATTGAGCTTGGGTGGATGCTCTTATGTTACACCCAATTACTGGTTTCAACAAGCTACAATGAAAATCTGGGTCAATTTTCCCTAGACTTCTGGGTAGTCTGAGTCGAACTGTAACTGGGTTAACTATCTTCACTATTGGGAATGGACCTAGAAATTTTGGACCCAATTCCTTACTAGGCATTCCTAATCTTATGTATTTGGTAGATACAAAAACTTTGTCCCCTACACGGTAGGGGTTTTGGAGTGAGCGATGTTGATCAGCTTGCTTCTTGTAGGCTTCTGCCGCAACTGCTAGAGCCTTCTTCGTATTCTTCCATCCTTTCTTTAGCATGTCCATCCATTCATTCAAAGACATGGAGGAAGGAGGTTCTCTAGGCAACTCAGGCATGGCAACAACTTCCATGCCACTGGTAATCTGGAAACCCACTAATCCTGTGCTGCTGTGGACCGCCTCGTTATACGCCACTTCGGCAAAGGGTAGCAAGTCCGACCAGTTGTCTTGCTGATAGTCCACAAAACACCGGATGTATTGTTCCACCACCGCATTGGCTCTCTCTGCTGCGCAGTTCATGCTGGGATGAACCTCTGAGCTCAGTTCTTGTGTGGACCCAATGGATCTCAGGACCTCTCTCCAGAACTTGGCTGTGAACTGGACTCTGTGGTCTGAAATGATCCTCTTGGGCATTACGTGCAGGCGATAAATGTGTTTCACAAACATTTTCGCTAATTTGTTTGCGGATGGCAATCCTGAGCAAGCAATGAAGTGTGCCTGGTTAGAAACCACATCAATAACTGTCCAAATTACTCTGTTCCCACTGCTGTCTGGGAGTTCCACGATGAAGTCCATTGCGACCTCTTCCCATGGCTGTTTAGGGCTCTCTGCTGCAGGCGCCGCAGGTTCTGGGGTCTTGGATTCAATCATCAACAGCTGGCCCTTTTCCTCCTCCGAGGCCTCCCCCTTGGTAGGACTCTTCGTCACCTGAAGTTGGGGATCCTCTTCCAGAGGTCGTTTTTGCTTTTCCCCCCTCCGAGGCCTCCCCCTTGGTAGGATTTTTTGTCACCTTAAGTTGGGGATCCTCTTCCAGAGGTTGTTGGCCCAGATGACTCTTCTGTGCGGGCATCTGGGGCCCTCTCTTTACCACCGTGGCGATTGGTACACACGTTTGTTCTTCGGCAATTCCCTCCTTCGAGGCCTCCCCCTTGGTAGGACTCTTCGTCACCTTAAGTTGGGGTACTCTTGCAGAGGTCGTTTGGGCTTTTCCCCCTCCGAGGCCTCCCCCTTAGTTGGACTCTTTGTCACCTTAAGTTGGGGATCCTCCTCCGGAGATTGTTTGCCCTTTTCCTCTTCCGAGGCCTCCCCGTTAGTAGGACACTTCGTCACCTTAAGTTGGGGATCCTCTTCCAGAGGTTGTTGGCCCAGATGACTCTTCTGTGGTGGCATCTGGGGCCCTCTCCTTACCGCCGTGGTGGTTGGTGTGCACGTTTGTGGCATTGGGGCTGGAGCCAAGCACTCTTGACGCTCTGTGGCCAAGTTGACAACAATGGTGGCATTTTCTTGGCCCCCCTGAGGAATAGAACCTGGTTACATCTCTAAACTTCAGAACCTCCTCATCACATTGGACTGCTCGCCACTTTGCAGCTTCCCCCTTGGTAAACCCTTCTTCCCTTGTGGAGATTTCTTCTCTGTAGGAAGGTGGGGTAAGAACCTCTTGGGGCATTGCAGTGGAGACTGTAACCGGTGGGGAGGTCAATCCCTCGGTTGGCCACTGCCCAGTTTTCTGCCATGGTGCCATCTGCTGAGGGAGGGCAGGTGCCCACTGGCATTCCTCCCATCCATGACCTGGGGTTAAGACCCATCCCGGGGTTGCCTGCTTCACAGGTTGCAGCTCTTCCAATGATGGCTGGCTAGTGGGGGTTATGTGCCAAGGACCGTCCTGCTGGCTTGGAGGAGTTATGGGCCAAGTAGGTGCCATCTGCTGGCTTGGACCATTTTCCCATGTTGATGGCAAAGGAGGTGCCCAGTGGCATCTCATCCATCCATACTCTGGGAAGAAAACCCAATCTGGTGGTGTTTCTTTCACTGGTTGCAGCCCAATTTGTGGCTGGCAAGTGAAAGATGCTGGCCAAATCCCTTCTTGCTGTCTGGGTTGAAATTCCCATTTTGAAAGGGAATCTGTCTCCCACTTAGTTGCTGGGTAATAAGTCATTTCATTTATTGCTGTCTGGAAGGAGTCAAAACCTCCACTCCAGGTTTTTTTTTCAAGCCTTGCTTCCAAGCTGGGGGGAAAGAGTGGGAGCATGCACTCATGTTTAGTTGTCCGAAATGGTCCCGGAAGCCCATCAGAGATGATTGCGTGGGGATGGCTTGAATCTCCATTCCTTTCATCTTCTAACCAGGTGTAGAAAAGTCTTTTCCAGCCCCCTCCGTCCTCTTGCCAGATGCAATAAATCTTGAAGCAGATTCCTTTGCCTTTGAAGTATACAGAGAAGCGTTTTTCTCAGCATCTTATCTCCAAAAGCTTTCTCATAATTCTTCACTTATATTTTACGCTGTCCCAGTCAGCGTTGGGAATTCAGCACCCCCCCTCATCACCAGCCCCCACCCCCCCCAGGCAAGGGAGAGGTGCTAGCTCTTTCATTTTAAAGGGAGAGTTGGAATAATGTCAGCGTTCTAAATACCATGTATGAAATCAATCAGAGACCAGGGCAGAATCATCCTTAAAGTTCCAATTTACTCATACAGGCAAGTTAGCACGTCTATGCAATTCCAACTCTGATCTTCTTCCTGGAATTCCACCCAGTTGAAAGTTCATGATCTATCCCCACACCCCATAATCCATCACATGTTCCAATCATCATCTTCCACGCTGGCATCTACACCCCTCTGCTCCCGGTCAGGTGTCGAGGTGCGGAGACAAAAGTTGACCTTGAGCTTCTATAAAAGAATGACAACAATGCATTCCCAACTGCTACACTAATGAAACACATAGGAAATTATAAGAAATATATGTATTTGTGTTACAACCCCTGGTATGCCTAAATAGTCTCCCTTTATTTATTTATCAGTACAAATACAACACAAATATATATATATATTCCCCACTCCCAACTGCTACACTAATGAAACACATAGGAAATTATAAGAAAGTGTGGCAGGCCAAAGATCTTAAAAGGAACATAACTACAGGCCTGACAGACAATCTCAATCTTAAATGGGAATATATATATATATATATTTGTTTTCGTAGATTTTCATGGGTGTAGGTATGCTGGTTTTGTTGTATTCGGGTCTTTTCCCGTGTAAGGTAAACCTTACACGGGAAAAGACCCGAATACAACAAAACCAGCATATATATATATATATGTGTGTTTTCTGAGGTTTTCACGGGTGTTTGTATGTACGTCTTTGGTTGTTCGGGTTTTCTCCCGCGTAGAATTGGAAGTATCTTCACGACGTTTCGATGAAGTCTCATTCATCATCTTCAGGCTGGTGCTTCCGGCTTGGTGCTTCCAGGAGCAATGTGAGATCTCAGCCGGTTCCTCTTTTTAACCTCTAGTGGGGGTTTGAGCTGATTGGATGGGAGCTTGGCTGCATTCTGATTGGGTGGAGGTGTATTCTGATTGGTAGGGGGCTTGGCTGTGCTCTGATTGGATGGGAGTTTGGCTGTGCTCTGATTGGATGGGGGCGTGTTCTGTTTGGGTGGGGGGCCTGGTTGTGCTTGTGTTAGTCTGAGTTGCAGAGGGATTTGAGCTGGTGAGCTGCGTTTCTGTTGTTTGGCTTTGCGTTTGTGGTAGTGCCACATCTCCGTGGTGGGCATCAGTTTGCTTCATGTATGGATTGGAGGGGTTTAAAGTGGCTAATAATGCAGCTGTGGTCTGGCTTCTGGTTTGTGGTCGGGCTTCTGGTTTGTGGTCATCATCGGTGTGGGTTTGGGCTTGCTTTTTGCGTGGATGTGTGATAGTGACATCCTGTGTGGTTTTTGTGAGTGTGGGTCTGGTATCATTCTTTGTGTTAGGGACTCATTTGTCAGTGAGGGCAGGTTTCCAAATGGCTGGTAGGCGGGAGGTATCATCTCGTTTATTCATGCTGTGTGGTCGTTTTTCTATCTCAATAGCTTCTCTGATTATTCTGTTGTTAAAGTGTTCAATTTTGGCAATAGTTCTGGTCTTTTTAAAGTCTATATCATGTCCTGTGGCTTTGAGGTGTTGTTAGAAACCCCTAAGCACGGATCCCACCACCTACATAGAAAAAACCACCAGATCCAAAATAAAAGCCTCCCCCATCAGCGAAGAGATCCAGCAAAGAATCATTCCCAGAGAAAAATCATCCAGATGCCCTAAGCTCTATGGTCTCCCCAAGATACACAAAGAAGGAACCCCACTCAGACCCATAGTCAGCTCCATAGGCTCACCTCTACAAAACCTAGCCAAATTTCTCGCCAAACAACTACAGCCCTATGCAGAATCCATCACCTCACACGTAAAAAACTCATTCCAGTTAATAGAGATCATAAAGAAGCAAAACTTACAGCCCAGCGACCTACTCGTGAGCTTCGATGTCATATCCCTCTTCACCCAAGTACCAATCAAAGAAGCCTTGACAGCTATCCAAAACAAATGCTATCCCCCCAAACATATCCTAGATTTGACCAACCACTGCCTATCCAACACATACTTCATCTATAACGGACAAAAATACAAACAAATAGAAGGAGCACCCATGGGATCACCCCTCTCACCTGTCATTGCTAACCTCTACATGGAACACTTTGAAACCCAAGCTCTAGAAAAATCCGATCACAAACCCAAACTCTGGCTCAGATACGTAGACGACACCTTCATAATCTGGCCACACAGGAAAGATAAACTGGACAACTTCCTCACACACCTCAACAGCCTACACCCCAAAATACAGTTCACCATGGAAACAGAAGCCAATAACCAACTCCCCTTCCTGAATGTCTTATTTATTTTATTTTATTTATTTTATTAAATTTGTTAGCCGCTCCCTCTCCACCAAGGGACTCGGGGCGGCGTACAATAAATAAAACACATATTATAAAAATTACACATTGTACACATTGTACAGAGGAGGTATAAAACACAATACAATATTATAATAACATATAAATATTAAAATAAGTTAAATTAAAACCCCAATAGAGATTATTAGTTTAAAAATTGCCAGGGGGAATAAAATGGAACTATGGTTGAGCCAGGCCTGCTAGTTGAAAAAGGTGGGTCTTGAGTTTTGAACGGAAGGAGCGGACGTCGGTGGTAATCCTAATATCCGGGGGGAGGTCATTCCAGAGGGCTGGGCCCATCACAGAGAAGGCCCTACTCCTGGGCGCCGCCCTTTGACACTGCTTAGTGGACGGCACCCGGAGAAGTCCCTCTCTGTGAGAGCGAATTGGTCGTAGGGATGTATGCGGCAGGATGCGATCCCGCATGTAGCTAGGTCCTGTGCCATGGAGCGCTTTGAAGATGGTAATCAATACCTTGAAACGCACCCGATAGACCACAGGAAGCCAGTGCAGCTCGCGCAGGAGAGGTGTTATATGGGAGTATCTCGTACTCCCCATAATCACCCGCGCGGCCGCGTTCTGGACCAGCTGCAGTCTTCGAGTGCATCTCAAGGGAAGCCCGATGTAGAGAGCATTACAGTAGTCTAGGCGGGACGTCACCAGCGCGTGAGTGACTGTGCGAGGGCATCCCGGTCCAATAGGTCTTAATGTCTTAGTCTATAAGAAATCCAATGGATCCCTAGGACACACCATCTACCAGAAGAAAACACACACAAACCGCTATTTGCACACACTCTCACACCACCACCCAGCACAGATCAACTCTGTAGCCAAGACACTCATCTCCAGAACAAAACGCTTAGCTGACGAACAACACCTCAAAACCGAACTACACACTCTCACCAACGTACTAACATCCAACGGATTCCAAAGAAACAATATCACTAACCTAATCCAAAAAGAAAACCCCACTAAAATCCAAGACAGTGAACAAGAAAACGGCAAAGCCCTCCTCCCATACATAAAAGGCACCACAGACAGAATCAGCAAGATCCTCCACAAACACAACATCAAGACAGCATTCTACACAAACCGAAAAATATCCACCATCCTAAGAAACCCCAAAGACAAAATAGAGTTAGAAAATCAAGGAGTATATGAAATCCCATGCCCCACCTGCCCCACCACATACATCGGACAAACCAACAGAAGAATAAAGGCACGCATTGAAGAAAAGAAAAACTCAGTCAGAAAGGAGGAACCAACTTCTTCCCTGGTCCAACACCTCAAAGCCACAGGACATGATATAGACTTTAAAAAGACCAGAACTATTGCCAAAATTATACAATACAATACAATACAATACAATACAATACAATAGTAGAGTTGGAAGGGACCTTGGAGGTCTTCTAGTCCAACCCCCTGCCTAGGCAGGAAACCCTATACCGTTTCAGACAAATAGCTATCCAACATCTTCTTAAAGACTTCCAGTGTTGGGGCATTCACAACTTCTGGAGGCAAGCTGTTCCACTGATTAATTGTTCTCACTGTCAGGAAATTTCTCCTCAGTTCTAAGTTGCTTCTCTCCTTGATTAGTTTCCACCCATTGCTTCTTGTTCTACCCTCAGGTGCTTTGGAGAATAGCTTGACTCCCTCTTCTTTGTGGCAACCTCTGAGATATTGGAACAATGCTATCATGTCTCCCCTAGTCCTTCTTTCTCTTAAGCTAAACATACCCAGTTCCTGCAACCGTTCTTCATATGTTTTAGTCTCCAGTCCCCTAATCATCTTTGTTGCTCTTCTCTGCACTCTTTCTAGAGTCTCCACATCTTTTTTACATCGTGGCGACCAGAACTGAATGCAGTATTCCAAGTGTGGCCTTACCAAGGCATTATAAAGTGGTATTAACACTTCACGTGATCTTGATTCTATCCCTCTGTTGATGCAGCCTAGAACTGTGTTGGCTTTTTTGGCAGCTGCTGCACACTGCTGGCTCATATTTAAATGGTTGTCCACTAGGACTCCAAGATCCCTTTCACAGTTACTACTACTGAGCAAGGTATCACCTATACTGTACCTGTGCATTCCGTTTTTGTTGCCTAAATGTAGAACCTTACTCTTTTCACCATTGAATTTCATTTTATTAGATAGTGCCCAATGTTCAAGTTTGTCAAGATCCTTCTGTATTTTAAGCCTGTCTTCTGGAGTGTTGGCTATTCCTGCCAGCTTGGTATCATCTGCAAATTTGATGAGTTCCCCATTTATTCCCTCATCCAAATCATTGATGAAGATGTTGAAGAGTACTGGGCCTAAAACAGAGCCTTGGGGTACTCCACTGCATACTTCCCTCCATGTAGATGCAGTTCCATTGAGAACTACACGTTGAGTGCGGTTGGTCAGCCAGTTACGAATCCATCTGGTGGTGATGCTGTCTAACCCACATTCTTCTACTTTATCTAGTAGTAGGTTATGGTCTACCTTATCAAAAGCCTTACTGAAGTCCAAGTAAACTATATCAACGGCATTCCTCTGGTCCACTAATTTTGTCACATTATCAAGAATGCAATAAGATTAGTCTGGCATGATCTGTTTTTGACAAATCCATGTTGGCTTTTGGCTATTACTTTGTTTGCTTCTAGGTGTTCGCAAATTCGTTGCTTGATTATTTTTTCCAGAATCTTTCCTGGTATTGAGGTTAGGCTGATAGGTCTGTAGTTTCCTGGATCTAATTTTTTCCCTTTTTTGAAGATGGGAACCACATCAGCTCTTTTCCAGTCCTCTGGTAGTTCCCCGGTGTTCCAGGATCTCTGAAAGATATAATTCAGTGGTTCTGAGATCTCGTCTGCTAGTTCCTTCAGAACTCTGGGGTGTAATCCATCCGGTCCTGGTGATTTGAACTCGTCTAGGGTAGACAGGTGCTCACTTACCATTTTCTTCCCTATTTCAATTTGTGTTCCTAATTTTGTGGTGCTGCTTTTGATAGGTTGGACTGTTTTATCCCTTTGTGTAAAGACAGATGCAAAACATGAGTTAAATAGTTCTGCTTTCTCCCTGTTGCTTGTCACCTTCTTGCCACTTTCTCCTAGCAATGGACCAATTGTTTCCTTAACTTTTTTCTTGTTTTTAACATGTTGGAAGAAGCTTTTTATGTTAATTTTTACTTTTGTGGCAAGCCTTTCTTCATTGTGAGCCTTAGCTTTCCTCACTTCATCTTTACAGGCTCGGGCTATTTGCTGATATTCTGCCTTAGTTATGTCCCCCTCCTTCCACTTTTTATACTTACTTTTTTTGTCTTTCAGTTTGTCAGATAGTTGTTTATGCAGCCATGCTGGTTTCTTTTGGGAGCTGTTATTTTTCTTCTTCATTGGTATTGTGTTAGACTGGGCTTTTGTAATCTCATTTTTCAAAATTTCCCAAGCTTCTTGAGTTGTTTTCCCCTCAAGGATTCTCATCCATGGAATTTTTCCCAAGCTCTCTCTAAGTTTATTGAAATTAGCTTTCTTAAAGTCCAAGACTCTAGTTTGACTTTGTTCTACTACTTGTGTTTGGATAATGTTGAATTCCAATATTGCATGGTCACTTGCCCCCAGGGTTCCTATGGCTTCAACACCTTCTATCATTTCCTCTCTGTTAGTGAGAATTAAGTCCAGTATGGTCCCCTTGTTTCCTTCTCTACTTTTTGAAAAACAAAGTTGTCTGCTAGGTTTGTTAGAAACCTGTTGGATCTTCCACTTGGTGCAGAGTTTGTTTCCCAGTTGATGTCAGGGTAGTTAAAATCTCCCATTACTATTGTGGTGTGCTTCCTACATACCTTAGTTAGCTGACTAGCAAAAAGTTCATCTTCTTCCTCTGCTTGGTTGGGTGGCCTGTAGTATAGACCTATGGCAATGTCATTTCCCCCACAACCTTTAATATTGACCCAAATGCATTCAAGATAGTTCTCATTATTGTTGTGCTCTATTTCTGTAGAGACGTAGTTATTTCTTATATATAATGCAACTCCACCTCCTCTTTTATTTGGTCTATTTCTTTAAAATAATTTAAATCCTTCTAGCTGTATGTTCCATTTGTCAGTTTCATCCCACCAAGTTTCTGTAATGGCAATAATATCATATCTGCCCTCTTTTACTTGAATTTCTAATTCTCCCTGTTTATTCCTCATACTCTGTGCATTGGTATATAGACATTTGAGTCCATTTTGATTGACCTTGTGTTTACTGTTTTGAACACTTTAACAACAGAATAATCAGAGAAGCTATTGAGATAGAAAAACGACCACACAGCATGAATAAACGAGATGATACCTCCCGCCTACCAGCCATTTGGAAACCCGCCCTCACTGACAAACGAGTCCCTAACACAAAGAATGATACCAGACCCACACTCACGAAAACCACACAGGATGTCACTATCACACATCCACGCAAAAACCAAGCCCAAACCCACACCGATGATGACCACAAACCAGAAGCCCGACCACAAACCAGAAGCCAGACCACAGCTGCATTATTAGCCACTTTAAACCCCTCCAATCCATACATGAAGCAAACTGATGCCCACCACGGAGATGTGGCACGACCACAAACGCGAAGCCAAACAACAGAAACGCAGCTCACCAGCTCAAATCCCTCTGCAACTCAGACTAACACAAGCACAACTAGGCCCCCACCCAAACAGAACACGCCCCCATCCAATCAGAGCACAGCCAAACTCCCATCCAATCAGAGCACAGCCAAGCCCCCTACCAATCAGAATACACCTCCACCCAATCAGAATGCAGCCAAGCTCCCATCCAATCAGCTCAAACCCCCACTGGCAGTTAAAAAGAGGAACCGGCTGAGATCTCACATTGCTCTTGGAAGCACCAAGCCGGAAGCACCAGCCTGAAGATGATGAATGAGACTTCATCGAAACGTCGTGAAGATACTTCCAATTCTACGCGGGAGAAAACCCGAACAACCAAAGACGTACATACAAACACCCGTGAAAACCTCAGAAAACACATATATATATATATATATATGCTGGTTTTGTTGTATTCGGGTCTTTTCCCGTGTAAGGTTTACCTTACACGGGAAAAGACCCGAATACAACAAAACCAGCATACCTACACCCATGAAAATCTACGAAAACAAATATATATATATATATATTCCCATTTAAGATTGAGATTGTCTGTCAGGCCTGTAGTTATGTTCCTTTTAAGATCTTTGGCCTGCCACACTTTCTTATAATTTCCTATGTGTTTCATTAGTGTAGCAGTTGGGAGTGGGGAATATATATATATATTTGTGTTGTATTTGTACTGATAAATAAATAAAGGGAGACTATTTAGGCATACCAGGGGTTGTAACACAAATACATATATATATATATATATATATATATATATATATATATATATATATATATATATATATATATATATATATATATATATATATATATTATATATATATATATATATAAAATGAAGAGGTAGTGCAAATCTGGTGTACCGGATAGGACCGGTAGTAAAAATGGTGGCTTAGCCACACCCCCAAACCTGTTTCTCCCGTCAGAAGCTTCATCAGAAGCTTTTTTTAAAAGTTTTTTTCCCCTGCCAGTTCAGGCAAGGGGAAAAAAAGCTTTAGAAAGTAAGAGAGGGGTGGGGGAGGGAGGAAGGGAAGGGAGAAAGAAAGGAAAGAAGAAGAAACTCACGTTTTAGCCAGGAGATTCAGCAAAGGAGAAAAACAAATGCTGTCACTTTAAATCGGAACAGAGCACGCCTGGCTGTGGAATTCCGGAAGTTGAAGACCACAAGTCTTAAAGCTGCAAATTTTGGAGTCCTGCTTTAAATTGAAAAGCTGCTGAGGTTTGTCACTTCCGGTTCCGGTCCCGAGAGCGACGGGCGCGTTCCGCTCGCCCTGTGCGCTCTTGGTGGGCTCTCCCTTGATCGGGTGGGCACTGGGTGCCTTGAAGGGGCGCCCAGCCTAGAGGGCGGCTAGCTGGGGGTCCCATGTGTCGGCGGTGGCCGCGGGGGCGCTCCTGGCATTGCCCTAGGTGCCAGGAGGCGAATGGGGGAGCGCGGGAGCTCTATGCTTCCGCGCGCTTTCGCATCGGGGCTGCCGGACGAATTTAGCAACTTGAAGGCTGCAGCTGCGATGTGGTGAGATGGAAACCCTCCCCGACTCCTTTTTTCTTGACTGTTTGGTGAAGGATTGACAGCTTTTTAAAGACTTTCAATCGGTTTCTGGGAAGTGCGATTGGAGGGAGGGGGATTTCCCCCCCCCTTGGACGGGCGGCTTTGGATTGCTCTCTGCCCCTGGAGGAGAGGGGGGAGAGCTTCAGAATGAAATCACACTCGTAGCAAGCAAGCAGGTGAATACCCTGCTGCAATTGTGAAAGAGAAGTGATGATCTGTTCTTTTTGAAAACTTCTGAAAACTTTTAGTTTGCTGCCTTTTGATCCCGTGCTGGCAAGGCAAGATGGCACACTTCCATTGTCTTTATGCACTTTGAAATTTGACTCCACCCATAGAAATTGCTGGCATTTTGTCTTTGTCTCCGTGACACCCAGAAATATCTCTTGAAATACCGTACCTTGGACTTGGACTGATGGATTTTATTGTCTGGATTTGAACTATAGAAAAGGTCTCTATTATTGTCTGGACTCCCTGCCTCGTGATCTCTCTCGGCTATCCCCTGTTCATTGTTGCCATTCCACTTTATGGACACGGACACCTCTGAGTTTTTCTTTATTAAGATGGCACCGAAAAGACCCCCACCTGGGAAACCAGGCTTTGCTGGCTCTGCTGGCTCTGCTCCAACATCTTCAATGTCCAGCCCCAGTGGACAACAGACATTAACATCTCTATTTCAAAAACCCCCTGAGGAGGACTTAACCCAGCAGCTGCTTCAAAAGATCTTAAAGGGGCAGGAGGAATTGAAAAATCAACTGAAAGAAATGAATGAACAACTCAGAGAGAATCAAAACCGAACGGCTCAAAACTCACAGAGACTGGAACTTTTGGAGGAGGGGACGGCTGAGATGAGGGGGGAGGTGAGGGGGGTCCAGAGAGGAAATCAAGAACTTGAGAACCATCAGATAAAAATGGAATTTGAAAGGATGTCTTTTTTCCTTAGATTTCAAAATGTAATTGAGGCTGATAATGAAGATTTGAGGGAGATTATAACAAACTTACTTGCTGAATATATCAAAAAAGACAGACAGCAGTTGGGATGGGACATTGACCTGATCTATATTCTTTTGTCTGTTGGATATAAAATAGATTGAAAGTACTGGAAGATATAAGGTAAAACATGCTGTCAAAAAATTGTTAAGTAGTATTTTATTTAATGTATTAACAAGTGAAAACTATGAGAGTCGGGAGGAGTGCCATTTCCTGCACAATGTAGCTGCCATAATTTGTACCCTTTTCCACCACCCATTTTCCTAAAAATTTTGTAAAACCAATAAAATTTTTGTTCAAAAACAAAAAAAAAAGAAAAGCTGCTGAGGTTTGCAAAGTGACATTCAGCAGTTTTTTTTTGGGGGGGGGTGCTTCCCACAGAGGGAAGGGAGGGAGAAAGAAGGAAGGAAAGAAGGAAGGAAGGAAGAAAGAAAGAGAGAAAGAGAGAAAGAGAGAAAGAGAGAAAGAGAGAAAGAGAGAAAGAGAGAAAGAGAGAAAGAGAGAAAGAGAGAAAGAGAGAAAGAGAGAAAGAGAGAGAGAGAATGAAAGAAAGAAAGAAAGAAAGAAAGAGAAAGAAAGAAAGAAAGACAGAAAGAAAGAAAGAAAGAAAGAAAGACAGCACGGCAATTTAGGGCTAGAAGGCTACTCAGAGGTCATCTAGTCCAACCCTTTGCTGCAGCAGGAAACCTTACATTGTCTGGATTATTTTGGTGCCTCTAACAGAGAGGAAAATTGCCAGAAAGGAGAAAGAGTTTACTAGGACAAGACTGCCATGCAGAGGAAGGCAGAGATAGTCCTTGACCTATGACTACAATTGAGCCCAAAACTTTGGTTGCTAAGCAAGAGCATTGTTAAGTGAGCTTCACCACATTTTACCCAATCCATGACATCTCCTGGTGAGTGACATCAAGTTGGCCATGCCCACCCAGTCACATGACCACCAAGCCACGCCCACAAAATAGGCCATGCCCACAGAATAGGTAGTAAAAAGTTTTGAAACCCACCCCTGGTGTGGACTTCAATTTCAAGAATTCTGGCAGTTGAAGTCCACACATCTTAAACTTGCTGAGGTTGAGAAACTACCACAGAGCATCCTTGTAGTTCTGCAGTTAATTCTCAGATAGCATGAACTCCTTGTCATTGCTATAGGATGGCTATAGCCATGTGCCTCATCAAATAGCCATCACCTCCCACCACATCCATGGAATCCTTTGAAATAAATTTCCCTAGTTTTAAAAATTGGCCCCATGCATAATAAACAAGAGAAATAGAAGGGGAAATGCTTAGCTTCTCCGAGTATTGGAAATGGGGGCAAGAAGAGAGAATGGTATGTCTGGGTAGGAATTTATGCCCTGGGTAATTAGAATGAAATCATCCACTTCAACATGGGTGCCTTATGGCTGAAGCTAAATACAACTAGCTTTATATCTAGTCAGCATAGAAAAAGTTGTCTCTCCCAGATATGAAATGTCCTTTCCTTCTAAAGGACACTGATTCACCTGTGCTAATTCTATTAGCTGCATTGTTATGGGTGTTTCAGCTGTGGTTTATGGAACACAATCTGCACATAAAACTTAAGTCAAACTAGATGGATACATACATCATGCTAAGCCCAAACCATACATACCTGTTGTGGCCCAGCAGGAGCCGTTGGAGCTGCCACCAGACTCCGACAGTGAGGGTCCCTATGAGTCGGCTCTGGAGGATGTGGAGGACCCTGGACAGGGTTCCGACTCCGAGCAGGGATCAGAGAGGCTGGTTGGCCACCAGGAGGCGCCTGAGGCATGGATCAGTGGTGAAAACCAAAGGGAGTGTGCTCCTGACGTCATGCCTTGGAGCAGTGTGGAGGAGACAAGGGAGTGGTTTCTGGATGCCCGGCAACGGAGAGCTGATAGACGTAGAGAACAGCTACGCAGTTACAAGAGATGATTGGACTCAGGTGATCGTAATCAGGCTCCTCTCAAGGCTATTTAAGGAAGGACTTTCCGAAAGGTGTTTTTGCAGGAATCAACTTATCATTAGAGTTGGAGACGCTCTCAAATCTGTGTTGTACCTCGGCAGGCTGTATTGCTGCCAAGGTGTTATCTGGACCTCGGCAGGCTGGATTGCTGCCATGGTTTAAACTGTGTGTAAATAAAACATCTTGCAGAGACCTTGTTTCGGAGTGCTTTGGTATAAGAGAAGGGGGGTCAGAACAGATTGATTCCTGCCCCAAACAAAGCTCCATTAAGCTGCAATGGACCAACTACATGCTGAGAATGCCCACTTGGCACAACAGTTGGCGTTGTTGACTGGGCAAGTAGCTCAGCTCCAGGGGCTTGCTAACCACCACCACCCAGCCAAGGAGGAAATGCCCAGTGGCTACACCAGACAAGTTTGATGGCAAACAAGTGATGTTTACAGCATTCTTGGGACAATGCCAGCTGTTTATCAGCTTGAAAGCAGAGGACTTTCCCACCGACCAGACGAAGGTGGGATTTATCATCAGCTTGCTCTCAGACACAGCTGCTCGTTGGGCTACTCCGTTGCTATCTCAGCCTAGCCCTCTGCTGGATGATTTCCAGGGCTTTTGTAATCATCTCCGGCTGATGTTTGAGGATCCAATTAAGGGGGAAACAGCCACCAGACTACTCAAGTCGCTGCAGCAGGGTCGTGGCTCCTTGCAGGATTATGTCAGCAAATTCCGGCTGGTTAGTCAGGACTCAGCTTGGAATGAGCCAGCCCTCATGGACACTTTTCAGGACAGGCTGTCTGATGCCTTGCAGGATGAGCTGGTGAGGGTGAACAGGCCACCGATGTTGGACGCGTTGGTCCACTTGTGCCTCCGGATAGACGCCTGGCTGCAGAGGCAGAGGCCTCGCAGCGCGTCCCAGGAGACCACTAGGGTGCCGGTCCCTCAGGAAACTACAGTTGCACTGGAGGAGCCCATGGAGTTGGGTGTCGCCAAACACCGCTTGTCGTGCATGGAAATGGACAGACGGCGTGCAGGGGGGTTGTGTTTCTACTGTGGGGATTCTGGACACCTGGCTTTGATTTGCCCCAAGAAGGGTAGGGGGGCTGCACGGCCTGCGGCCTCCCCCTCAATTCCAGAACAACGTGTCGAGAAACAGGTGGAGCCTGATCTGAGGGAGACTTTAGGTTGGCCGGGTGCTTCTGTCTGGGCCTATCAAGGCCACCACGCAGCCTTTGCGCTTGATCCTCGGGGAGCATGAGGAGGCCATTCAATTTTACGTGGCTTCGGGCCTGCATTTCCCCGTGGTCTTGGGCTTGGCTTGGCTGCGGGTGCACGACCCTCAGATCTACTGGTCACAAAATCTGATCACGTTCCCGTCCCTGCAATGCGTCGACCAGACCCGGCAGGTCTGTGTGGCCCAGGTACCCAGCTCGCCCAATTTAGAGTTTTTGACCACGGCACGTAAGCTGAACCAACGCCAGATCCGGTGGTCTCTGTTCTTTGCCCGGTTCAATTTTAAAGTGACGTACATCCCTATAGCGCTGAATCAAAGGGCGGTTGTCCTGTCTAGGAAACCGGAGTACTCTGACCCTGCAGACTCACTTCCACCCCGGACTGTTCTACCCGTTGAATCCTTCGCTGCAGTTCATGAACCCGTGGACTTACGGTCTCTGATATGGGATGCGCAGCGGGACAACGAGTGGGTGGAACAACAGAGGGCAGAGGTAGGGCCGGCTTCCCCGTGGACCTTTGACGATGACCTTTTGAGGTATTGGGACAGGCTCTATGTGCCCTCAGGGCCCCTCCGTGGACTGGTTCTTTCCCAGTATCATGACACTCCAGCAGCAGGACATTTTGGCCTTTTCAAGACATTGCACCTGGTCTCCCGTACTTTCTGGTGGCCCCGCTTGCGGCACGACGTGCAGAAGTACGTCACATTGTGTGTGCAGTGTCGACAGGCCAAGTCAGCAATGGGAGCTCCTCCAGGCTTGCAGCCATTGCCAACCCCGGGCAGACCCTGGGGGGCCGTGTCCATGGACTTCTTGATGGAACTGCCTCTGTCTTCAGGTTTTACCACAGTCCTCATGGTGGTGGACATGCTCACCAAGATGGCGCATTTCATCCCCTGTCGGAGATTGCCGACAGCCCGCGCCACCGCCCGCATGTTCATCCAGCATGTGTTCCGGCTGCACGGCCTACCTGACCGGGTCGTATCGGATCATGGGACACAATTCACAGCCCAGTTCTGATGGCGGCTCTAGATGTCCAGGTTTGTTTGTCCTCGGCGTACCATCCTGAAACTGATGGGGGGGGCGGAGAAGGTGATTGGGATTCTGGAACAGTACCTGCGCTGCTTCGTGAACCAGCAGCAGAACAACTGGGCGGAGTACCTAGCCATGGCGGAGTTTGTGTTTAACAACTCACAGTATACCTCCACACGGACGATGCCCTTCATGGCGAACGTCGGGTACCACCCTCACTTTTTCCCTCTCACCCCAGTGGACTCTCCGGTCCCCGCAGTGCAGGACTTCCTCTCTGAGCTCCAGACGGTCCACCAAGTGGTGCACCGCTATCTGAATCAGGCAAAGGAGAACTACAAAAGGGTAGCAGATAAGTCTCGATGTGCGGTGCTGGAGTTGGCTGTGGGAGATCGCGTGTGGCTGTCCACGCGGCATCTTCCGTCCCACCGGCCGACTAAGAAGTTGGACCACCGGTATCTTGGCCTGTTCCCCGTAGAGGCCATCATCAACCCGGTGGCCTATCGCCTCACCCTCCCACGCTCAATGCGAGTGCACCCGGTGTTCCATCGCTCGCTCCTGATCCCTGAGTGGTCGGCTTGTCCTCTCGGCCAACCCTCTTCCCCCCAGCCATCATCGCGTGAGGTGGACAGGGATAGTGTTGTGGCCCAGCAGGAGCCATTGGAGCTGCCACCAGACTCCGACAGCGAGGGTCCCTATGAGTCGGCTCTGGAGGATGTGGAGGACCCTGGACAGGGTTCCGACTCCGAGCAGGGCGCAGAGAGGCTGTTTGGCCACCAGGAGGCGCCTGAGCCTTGGACCAGTGGGGAGGAGACAAGGGAGTGTGATCCGAACATCAGCAGTGAGTTGTTCCTGGATGCCTGGCACCAGAGAGCTAATAGGCGTAAGGAACAGTTGCACAGTTACAGGAGGTAATTGCACTCAGCTGGTGGTAATTAGGCTCCTCTCCAGACTCTAAAAGTACTGCTTGTGCACATGCCCCTTTTGCAGAAGTCAACGCATTAACTAATGTTGGAGAACAGTATTGTGAACTTGGCAGGCTGGATTGCTGCCAAGGTTTATCTGTGTTGTATTGCTGCCCAGGCTTGTGTGTGCCGGTTTGCTGCCAAGGACCTGTCTGTCTGTTAATAAATTCCGTAAAGTATCTTTGGTTCGGAGTGTGTTGGTGTGGGACGAGGGGGGGTCAGAACAGTCCAGTATAATTCTCGTATTGTTTTTGATCTGTCTGTGTGGTAGAAAACCATTCTGGTCTGGATGGATTCGTTCAATTAATGCCTGTTTGATCCTTTCCGACATGATTGCAGCAAATAGTTTTTAGTCCGAATTCAATGAGATTGGTCTGTAAATTTGGATTTCTTGAGAGTCAGATTCTTCTTTTGGAATGAGTGATATTACTGCTTCCGTCCAAGAGTCAGGCACTTTGGCTTCTCCTAATACTTCATTAAAGACTTCTAGTCCCAATTCCTCCAATATTATTTGATTGTGTTTGTATAGTTCCACCGGGATTCTGTCTGGTCCTGGGGTTTTGTTATTTTTCTGTTTCTTCAGGGCGGTTTCTACTTCCCCTGTTGTAATTGATCATCTCTTTCTGTTCTTCCAAAATTGGATTCATCTTTCCTGGGTTTAAGTACTGTTTTATTTTAGTTTCTGCAATGTCGTCCTGCGAGTATAGTTTTGTAAAGTATCTTTGCATAATTTTCTTCTTTTCTTCCAATATGTGCTAAGTAACTCCTTCTTCATTTTTTAACTGATATATCATTCTTTTTTCTCTTTCTTTTTTCAATCTATATGCTAGCCAACGTCCCGGTTTATTGACGTGTTCAAAATAGTTTTGTTTGGCCGCTTTGATTTCTGGGCTAAATCTTTTTGGATTATTAGGTTGAGCTTGTGTTTTATCGTCTCTCTTTTTCTTTTTTGTGTTGTTTCTAAATTAACCATTAGAATCCTGCCCTCTTCATCAGCAAAGATTAATTTGGAGTTTATTCTTTCTTTGATATATGTTTCAATTCCTCTTTTTTTTATTTGCTAGTGACGTATATAATTTTCCCAATTTTGGATTTTTGAGTAAGTTAATATGTTCCTTTTTAATGCGTACTTCCTGTAGACATATTATGTCTGCTTTCAATTTCCAGAGTTTAATAAAAGTCTGTGTTCTTTTCTTTGGTGCATTAAGTCCATTAATATTTATCAAAATAATTGTTGTTTACTGTTCCATGGTTAGTTGTGTTGCTTTTTGTTACTTCTAGTTTGTATCTGGTTTTTTCCTCTCACGCCTTCCCTTTCCGCTCTTGCTCTCTCTTGCTTCTGTTCCTCTTCTCTGGTTCTTTCCTTTTCTTCAGTTGTCTCTTCTTCTTGGCTTCTGCTTTCTACCTCTTCTCTACTTCCCTGTTCTTCTTCCGTCACAAAGTATTTTTCAAAGAATTCTTGGGCATTCTCTATGTTGTCAATTTTGTATTTTTTTTTCTTGCCATGTGACAAGTATCCCTTCCGGTACCAGCCATGTGTACATTACTCTACTTTTATTTAATTGATTAGTTAAAAATTGGTATTGCCTTCATTGTTCTCTAACTCTCCATGGTATCTATTTAAGTGTAATTAATTATTTTCCTTATATGTTATTGTCCCCTTTCTGGTCTTCTTATATACCTCATCTCTGGTTGTTCTTTTGGCGAATCTTACATGAACTTCCTTAGGCAATCTATGTCTCCTTGCATAGTTAGTGTGCACCTCATCAATGACTCCTTTCATTTCTTGCTTGTTTCTTTGTACGATTTGCACGAAAATTTCCATCATTTTTTCTTTCAGATCTTCATCTTTTTATTCAGTTATATTTTGAAATCTTAGGTAAAACGAGGCTCTTTCCATCTCCAGAAAAATTATCAGTTCTTCTATTTCTCTGTTTGCTTGCATATATTTCAGGTCTAGTTTTTCCATCTTCTGATATGTGTGTTCTATTTTTGTTTCAATAGTCTTTATTTTCTGTTCATTAACTGTTATAGAGCGTTGTATATTTCCAATTTTATTGTCCATATTTTTAATATCACCTTTTAATTCTCCCATTCCTTTTTTGATTTCCTTCATGATGCCTTTTCATCTCTTCATGGTTGGTAGCTATTGCTTCCCGGGTCTTTCTCATCGCCTCTTGGATCATCAATAGCATTGCTAGCATACTTTGCATACTTTGAGCCGAGCCAGATGGTCCTGCCATGTCAGGGGAAAAAACACCCTGTTGGAGATCGATGGACCGTGGCTGATTCCCTTCCGCATATCTTTTGAGATATTTAGAAAAGAAATACTCTTTAAGAAAATATTCTAATTAATAAACAAACTTTAATAATAAAATAAT
>JAKRSK010004663.1:2500-10746 GCA_029891615.1 Natrix natrix natrix | reverse complement strand
CCGGAGGAATGGGTCCCCCTCAGTGGGCTAGGAGGGACGCCCGGGCGAGTCTTGAGAGACCATTCTGGGAGGAGTTTGACTCGGTTGCCATCGAGATTTGGACAGGTTGCGCGGGCGACTACGAGCCTACCACATGTTTATTGGACCCGTGTCCCTCCGGCTTGTACTGGCATCCTGGGAGGTCACACGAGGCTGGCTATTGGGACTTGTGAACGCTTCATTGAGTGAGGGTTTCCTGCCAGCCGCCTTGAAAGAGGCGGTTGTGAGGCCCTTGCTCAAGAAGCCTTCTCTGGACCCAATGGAGCTAGCCAATTATCGTCCTGTCTCCAACCTTCCGCTTTTTAGCGAAGGTTGTAGAGAGTGTGGTGGCACCAACAGTTCCCACGTCACCTGGAGGAAAATGATTATCTAGACCCGCGCCAGTCCGGCTTCCGCCCCGGCCACAGCACGGAGACGGCCTTGGTCGCATTGGTCGATGATCACTGGAGGGCCAGGGATAGGGGCTGTTCCTCTATCCTGGTCCTATTAGATCTCTCAGCGGCTTTTGATACCATCGACCATGGTATCCTATTGCGCCGGCTGGAGGGGCTGGGGGTAAGGGGCACCGTTTTACGGTGGTTCTGCTCCTACCTCTCCGACCGGACGCAACGCGTGTTGGCAGGGGAGCAGAGGTCGACCCTGAGGCCTCTCACTTGTGGGGTGCCACAGGGGTCGGTCCTCTCGCCTCTCCTGTTCAACACATATATGAAGCCGCTGGGTGAGATCATTCCGTGGTTTTGGGGTGGGATATCATCTGATACGCTGATGATACGCAGCTGTACATCTCCACCCCGAACCACCCCAACGAGGCCGTCGAAATGATGTCCCGGTGTTTGGAAACCGTACGGGTCTGGATGGGTGACAACAGACTCAAGCTCAACCCCTCCAAGACGGAGTGGCTGTGGCTTCCGGCCCCCCGGTTCAACCAGCTGATTCCATCGCTGGCCATTGGGGGCGAGCAACTGGCCCCCATGGAGCGGCGCGCGCAATTTGGGCGTCCTCCTGGATGCCCGGCTGTCCATGGATGACCATGTAGCAGCCGTGGCGAGGGGGGCGTTCCACCAGGTTCGCCTGGTGCGCCAAATGCGCCCCTATTGGACCGGGATGCCCTTCGCACAGTCACTCACGCGCTGGTGACGTCCCGCCTAGACTACTGCAATGCTCTCTACATGGGGCTTCCCTTGAGATGCACCCGAAGACTACAGCTGGTCCAGAATGCGGCCACGCGGGTGATTATGGGGAGTACGAGATACTCCCATATAACACCTCTCCTGCGCGAGCTGCACTGGCTGCCTGTGGTCTATCGGGTGCGTTTCAAGGTGTTGATCACCATCTTCAAAGCGCTCCATGGCCTAGGACCTAGTTACCTGCGGGATCGCATCCTGCCCCATACATCCCTACGACCAATTCGCTCTCACAGAGAGGGACTTCTCCGGGTGCCGTCCACTAAGCAGTGCCAGAGGGCGGCGCCCAGGAGCAGGGCCTTCTCTGTGATGGGCCCAGCCCTCTGGAATGACCTCCCCCCCGACATTAGGATTACTACCGACCTCCGCTACTTCCGTTCAAAACTCATGACCCACCTTTTTCAACTAGCCGGCCTGGCTCAACCATAGTTCCATTCTAATCCTCCTGGCAATCTTTTAAACTTGTAATTTTATATTGGGGTATTTTATTTTAATCTTATTATTATTATTTCTATGTATTGTAATGATTGTTGTGTGATTTTTATACCTCCTCCGTGTAATGTGTAATGTTTAATTGTATAATATGTGCTTTTTATTTATTGTATGCCGCCCCGAGTCCCTTCGTGGAGATGGGAGCGGCTAACAAATCTAATAAATAAATAAATAAATAAACAAGAGAACCCAGCTCGGACATCACCAGGATTCCCACATTCCCTCCTCCACAATCACCGTTCTGACTTCGGACCCAAAGTCTTGCACAGCCTCACTCTACCCACATTTTGGCCAAAATTATCACACTGATCTCCCACTAAAATCAGACCTACGTGCAGGGACAGCGAAGACCCTGGCAAAGGTCACCTTAGGATAGGTTCCTATACATTCATGCAGCCCTTTTCAACACAGAATTCTGTATTTTTACCTTATTTTTCGGAGTATAAGACGCACCTTTTCCCCCTCAAAAAAGAGAGTGAAGATCTGGGTGCGTCCTATACACTGAATACAGCCTTTCGGAGTATAAAACCCACCTTTTCCAGCTAGCCGGCTTGGCCTAATTCCACCTATCCCACCTCAGTTCTATTTCTAAATTTTTTAAGATTGGTTTTAAGGTCTGTTTTTTTAATTTTTATAAATTGTACAGGGGTTGTTTAATTTGGTTTTTACCTATGTGTATGATTGTTTGTATGTTTTAATTTTATTCCTGTACACCGCCCGAGTCCTCCGGGGAGAGGGGGCGGTCTAGAAATTTAAAAATTATTATTATTAATTAAATTAATTATTTTTGGCCTCCCAAAACCCCGTCCCCTTCACCAAAATGGCCATGCAGAGCCTTTAGGAGGCTTCCAGAGTGGTCCTGGGGGCTGGGGAGGACAGAAATGAGCGAAAAAATGGGCTGATTTTTGCTTGTTTTTGGGGGGGCCAACCCCCCCAGGAGCACTCTATAAGCTTCCTAAAGGCTATTCATGCCCTTTTGGGGGGAAAAAACGGGCCCATTTCGCGAAAAACGGGCCGTGTTTGGGAGGTCTGCAGAGCGCAAAAACTTTTTTTTAAAATTGCCTCTTCAAAATCTTGGTGCATCTTATATTCCGATGTGTCTTATACTCCGAAAAATACAGTATTACGCAACACAACACCCATGCCCTTACTTGATGTCTCCACCATGTGTGGGAATCATGGAATTTAAATCCGTCAGGTAGCCTTTGGGGTCCACCACTGTCTGGCCGCTCACCGAATCGGATACCTGTGGATTAACCCAAGCCTTGTTAAGATGAGAGAATAAGAAAACCAAGGTAAAAAGCTAATGACTGCAGACATTTTCCCATAAAGTAGGGTGTCCAAAGTTGAGAACTTTAAGACTTGTGGACTTCAACTCCCAGAATTCCCCAGCCATCCCACAAGTCTTAAAGTTCTCAACTTTGGACACCCCTGCCATAAAGCATTGAAAGGGTTAACAATGTTATGCCCATCACTGAGGACAAGTTAGTCCTCGACTTACAACAGTTCATTTAGTCCAAACCTGCAAACCTGGCACTGAAAATAGGGACGGATGAGAGTTTTTCACACTTACAACCATTGCAGCATCCCCGTGGCCACGCAATTTACATCTGGGTGCTTGGCAACCGACTCACACTTACGACGGTTGCAGGGGTTCAGGCGTCACATTTTTGCTTCTGACAAGCAAAACCAGTTTCACTTAACAACCCGTGTTACCGATTTAACAACAGCAGTGATTCGCTTAACAGCTGCGGCCAGGTAAGTTATAAAACGGGGCAAAACTCTCTTAACAGATTTCTCACCACCACATATATTTCGGGCTCAATTGTGGTTGTACGTTGAGGACTACCTGTAACCCTTTCCAAATATCATTATCTTTCGAAAAGCTCATCCCCATATATTGATTTATTTAACGTGCAACAATAATAATAAGCAACTTTACTACAGGCAGTCCTTGATTTACGACTGTAACTGAGACCCCAATGGTGGCTGTCAATCCTGACATTCATTGAGAAGGGGGTTACTGGACCACACCTGATTTTACGACCATTGTCACGCTGGTCATAAAATAAATTCCTTTGCGTAAAACGAACCCACTGTTCTCTAAGGCCAGGGGTGTCCAAACTTGGCAACTTTAAGACTTGTGGACTTCAACCCCCAGAATTCAACTTTAAGACTTGTGGACTTCAACCCCCAGAATTCAACTTTAAGACTTGTGGACTTCAACCCCCAGAATTCAACTTTAAGACTTGTGGACTTCAACCCCCAGAATTCAACTTTAAGACTTGTGGACTTCAACCCCCAGAATTCAACTTTAAAAGACTTGTGGACTTCAACCCCCAGAATTCAACTTTAAGACTTGTGGACTTCAACCCCCAGAATTCAACTTTAAGACTTGTGGACTTCAACCCCCAGAATTCAACTTTAAGACTTGTGGACTTCAACTCCCAGAATTCAACTTTAAGACTTGTGGACTTCAACTCCCAGAATTCAACTTTAAGACTTGTGGACTTCAACTCCCAGAATTCTGGGAGTTGAAGTCCACAAGTCTTAAAGTTGCCAAGTTTGGACACCCCTGTCTAAGGCCATTGTTTGCAGAAAACCAGACGTTAAATGAGGAGAACAAGCCTCCACCTGACATTCTGCTTAATGACTACACAGGATTCCTCCACAACCACAACCTCAAGGGTCATTGTACACTGAAGATCGCATTTAATTCGTTGTGCAATAAAGTAAAGTAAACTTAACAAATCGGTTTCCAACCAAGAGGCTGGAAATCGTGGTCAGGTGCCCACAGGACGTTCAAACGTCACAAAGGCGGGCCGGTTGACAAGCCCCCCCCTTCCCCCCAAAAATGATGTCACATGACCGCAGGGAGAAGGGGTGACAGCAGCTAAGGGAACTTCAAATTCAGGTGGCAAGTAGCCTTTTCAGGGTTCAGCGTTAACTTTGAAAGATCACTTAGGGAACCTTTCCGTAATTTAATCCTCCCCCCGCACCGTGCCCCCTGGGCATACACGTGTGACAGCCCCCCGTGCCGCTGCGCATGGTTTTCTTGGAGCCTGGGGAGGGCGAAAAGGGCCCAACCCCACCCCCCCAAGGCCCTCCAGAGGCCGAAAACTGCCAAGTTTTCCAACTTCCAGTGGGCCGTTTTTCACCCTCCCCAGGCTCCAGAGGCTTTCTAGGAGCCTGGGGAGGGCGAAAAAACGGCCCAACATGCAAACCAGAAGTTTGGGGGACGAACTTCCGGGTTGCCCGTTGGGCCGTTTTTTTAGGGAAGCCTCCAGGTGGGCGAAAAATGGCCGAAAATCAAGGCTGAAAATTAGCTGGCCAGCACCCGCACTGGGACTGACAGGGTGTGCCATCAGAAACGCCTCGCGTGCCATAGGTTCACCATCACGGAGTTAGGGAATGATCGTAAGTCGAGGACTACCTGTATTTCTCACGCCCCCCCCCCCTTTCATGTCTTTACCTGGCTGAGACGCATATCCATCAAGGTGTTCCTAGCTTGTCCAATCTTCCTCATGTCCAGCTCCCCTGTGCCAGGAGTCATCAGTCCCGGGGTCATTCCACCTGGATAAGGGGTGTTTAAGCCCCCTGGGTAAGGGGTATTCAGACCACCGAATTGCTGCAAGATAAACAGGGGAGGGGGGGGAAGGGGAGGAAGAGAGAGCATTAAGGAATTTCAAATAGTATCAATAAAAAGAAGCAGTTGCTGTGTGGAATTAATCAGTCAAGTCAATCAATCGTCTATGGGGATTTAGTTTAGTTACGTTTATTGTCATTGCACCTTGTACAACAAAATTAAATGTGATCTTCATTGTACAATGACAGCTCAGGTTGTGGTGGTGAAGGAATCCTGGGCAGACATTAAGCACAACATCAGGGGGTGGCTGGTTTCCTCATTGACTTGACTTCTTGGAAGCTGGCAGCGAAGATCACAAGGGGTGAAGATGCGACTGTGGGAAGCTGTGACCATTGTAACTGGATGATTCTTAGTCAATCAGGTTTGTTTTTCCCACAGGTGCTTTTTCAAGACATTTCTCTTCTCATCCAAGAAGCTTCTTCAGCTGACTGGATGGTGGGGAATGGAAGGGTTTATACTCCTCCTGAAGAAGCTTCTTGGATGAGAAGCAAAAGGTCTTCAAAGGAAAAAACAGAAAGTCTAAGTTTCCTCTTGCAAAAAGCATCTTTGGGACAACCAATCTATCAGAATAGAGCTGGAAGGGACCTTAGAGGTCACCTAGTCCAAACTCTTCTTCAAGCAGGAGATTCAATTTCAAACAAAATGGCTTTCCAGTCTCTTCTTAAAAACCTCCAGTGATGGAAGCACCCACAAACTTCTGGGGGTTAATTATCCTCCCTGTTAGGAAGTTTTCTCCTTAATTCCAGGTTGCGACTCTCCTATATTAGTTTCCATCCATTGTTTCTTGTCCTGCCTCCTGGTGCTTTGGAAAATAAGCTGTTGCCACCCCTCGTTTGTGGCAGCCCCTCCAATACTGGAGTGCTGCTATCACGTGTCCCCCCCCCAGTCCTTCTTTTCATTAAACTAGACATGCCCAATTCCTGCTCAATACCCAACTCCAAAAACTGTTCTTCATGTGTTTTAGCCTCAGGCCCTTGATCATCTTTGTTGCTCTTCTCTTGCACTTTTTCCAAAGTTCTCAACACCTTTTTTGTAATGTGGCGACCAGAACTGGATGCAGGATTCCAAGCATGGTCTTCCTTAGGTTTTATAAAGCAGTATTAATAGTTCACAAATTCATTTATAATCTCTCACAATAAGACCATGTTTTCACTTTCCTCCAGCTGGCAATAAGGTTCAAAAGAACATCTGCATAAACACTCCATGCTCTTTTTAATCACTCTCTGTAAACAAGCTACAAGGTCTTAAAGAGCAAAATCGAAATGATCAAAGAGAGAAGTGAAAGTACAATGTTTCCAAGGCTCAAACCTTCAGCCTCCAAGTGGCAGTGCTGCTTGCTTTCCCCCTAATGTTACATAGCCTCTCTGTACTGCTTTTGTATCTTTTTTTGTATTCCAGGTTTAAAGAAGTAGAATTCTTAAATGAGGCAAATAGAAAAGGGAAAAAGCTCATATAGAAATTTTAAAAAGGGTTTTCAATGCATAGGTTTGGGAGGAGGAGCTAATGTCGCGACGGACATGACCTGCGATCTCGAAGTCCTGAGATCATAGTCGATACTTTTGCCGCTGGACAGTCCATAATGGACCTAAACCATCCCGCAGAGATGGTGATTGGGAAGAATATGTCTTGCTGATCTCAGGGACCCTGCAAAGTCCCTGATTGATCCAAGAGAAGTTCTTCTAGCCGGCTACAAAAGTGCAGCCACAAGCTGATGAAGTTGGGACAGCTCCGGAACGGAAGGAAACGGAAGAGAGAAGTGTGTACAACTGGTGAGGAAATTTTACTGTTTAAAAAATAAACTTAAGTTAAATTAAATTTGAGAACAGAATAAGCGGTGAAACTAAGCTACATTGGATTGCATTGGACAGTGCGTCATCTTTCTTTTTAAATGCTATTTTATGGATGGAATTTGCACAAAGCTTTTTTAAGTGAACGACCTCTCTTAAATCTTTTGTTGAAAATTCAGGCGATCTCTCTATTATTCCTGGTTCTCTCCAGGATTTGCCTGGAAGAGGATCGCTTGCTGGTCAGAATTTATTCCTGCCATCAATGTGGGCCCACACTGGGCTAGAATTGTAAAAATTTATGTTTTTATTAAAGTTTTGAATCTTTTAAAAATTAGAGCGGCACAGTGTCCTGATGCTCGCCTCACACTCGGGAGGCTGAGAGTTCAATCCTAGACAGCGACAGACGTTTCTCTATCAGGGTGCAAAGAGAAAATATCTGCTGTGAACTCCGCCTAGGCGTCAGGAAGGGCAGCCGGCAGGGAAATGCTCAGCTCCGTTCCGTCGCCCCGACTCTACCCTGATAAAAGAGATTAGAGTGTCACAAAACAAAACAAAAAACATTTAAAATTTAAATTAATAATTTAATTTTTCCCTTAATAATTTCCTGGCACAAGACGGGCTTCCCTCTGTTTTTGCACACGGAATATGCATCGATCGGAAGTCCCTTGCCAAGACATTCTTTCAGAAAACCCATTGAATCCAGGAAAATCTCACCGTCTGCCGAGGATCCACCGATGTGTGATTCTCTCCCGATTGCAAGTGCTTCGCAAAGAAACTG
Source organism: Natrix natrix natrix (assembly GCA_029891615.1). Taxonomy (NCBI): domain Eukaryota; kingdom Metazoa; phylum Chordata; class Lepidosauria; order Squamata; family Natricidae; genus Natrix; species Natrix natrix. Next base: position 2,820 of record JAKRSK010004663.1, on the reverse strand, counting down.
TCCGGAACAGGTGTCAGTTTTTCATAACGTGGATTCCTCTGGCGCTTGTTCCTGGCATCGCCCACTTCGGGGATACTTAGCCATTCTTCTTCGGTAACTTCAGCCAGTTTTCTCTATCAAAAACAACCATCGCAACCTGTAATCGAAATCACTACACCGGCATTTAAATTGTCCCCTTCCTTCCCTTTTCCCATCTTTGACTTTTAGCTTGCAAATTCTGGACTTTTTTACCCCTCCTGACAGGCAAATGTGAGGTTTCTGAAGCGATCTATCTTTACGTTTTTATTTCTGGAATCAAATGCCTACTGCCGTCTCTCCTT
>JAKRSK010004661.1:0-110616 GCA_029891615.1 Natrix natrix natrix | reverse complement strand
GCTTCCAACATCTTCTTAAAGACTTCCAGTGTTGGGGCATTCACAACTTCTGGAGGCAAGGTGTTCCACTGATTAATTGTTCTCACTGTCAGGAAATTTCTCCTCAGTTCTAGTTGCTTCTCTCCTTGATTAGTTTCCACCCATTGCTTCTTGTCCTACCCTCAGGTGCCTGGAAAATAGTTTGACTCCCTCTTCTTTGTGGCAACCCCTGAGATATTGGAAGACTGCTATCATGTCTCCCTGGTCCTTCTTTTCATTAAACTAGACATACTCAGTTCCTGCAACCGTTCTTTATATGTTTTAGTCTCCAGTACCCTAGTCCTCTTTGTTGCTCTTCTCTGCACTCTTTCTAGAGTCTCCACATCTTTTCTGCATCATGGCGACCACAACTGGATGCCGTATTCCAAGTGTGGCCTTACCATGGCCTTGTAAAGTGGTATTAACACTTCCCGGGATCTTGATTCTCTCCCTCTGTTGATGCAGCCTAGAACTGTGTTGGCTTTTTTGGCAGCTGCTGCACACGGCTGGCTCCTATTTAAATGGTTGTCCACTAGGACTCCAAGATCCCTTTCACAGTTACTACTACTGAGCAAGTTTCCACCTGTTCTGTACCTGTGCATTTCGTTTTTGTTGCCTAAATGTAGAACCTGACTTTTTCCACCATTGAATTTCATTTTATTAGATAGTGCCCAATGTTCAAGTTTGTCAAGATCCTTCTGTATCTTAAGCCTGTCTTCTGGAGTGTTAGCTATTCCTGCCAGTTTGGTGTCATCTGCAAATTTGATGAGTTCCCCATTTATTCCCTCATCCAAATCATTGATGAAGATGTTGAAGAGTACTGGGCCTAAAACAGAGCCTTGGGGTACTCCACTGCATACTTCCCTCCATGTAGATGCAGTTCCATTGAGGACTACACGTTGAGTGCGGTTGGTCAGCCAGTTATGAATCCATCTGGTGGTGATGCTGTCCAACCCACATTCTTCTACTTTATCAAGTAGGAAAGATCAGGCCAGCGTGGCATTGGTCCAGTCTAAGCAATAACTTCAACCCAGTCTACCCAGTGCAAAGAGGAAACATACCACCAGTTTGGGAAGTGGCGTCAAGCTGGCCACGCCCACCCAGTCGGCCATACACCCCCTCCCCCGAGGTCAACCACAGCCCTGATGTGTTCCCTTAATGAAATTGAGTTTGACACCCCCTGGGTTATAACAACAGAATCTTGCAAGTGTGATTGTGCTATACCTCCGCCCTACCTTATATTCCAGGGAATAACAAAATAACAGAGATGGAAGGGACCTTGGAGGTCTTCTAGTCCAACCCCTTGCTCAAGCAGAAGACTCTGTACCATTTTGGACAAAGGGCTGTCCAATTTCTTTTTTTAAATCTCCCGTGATGGAGCAGTCACAGCTCTTGAAGGTAGGCTGTTGCATTGATTAATTAAGAGAATAACTGAATACCACAGTTGGAAGGGACCTTGGAGGTCTTCTAGTCCAGCCTCCTGCTCAAGTGGGAGACCTATACTATTTCAGTCTCTTCTTAAAAACCTCCAGTGTTGGGGCACCCACAACTTCTGGTGGCAAGCTGTTCCAGTGGTTAATTGTCCTTACTGTCAGGCAATTTCTCCTTACTTCTATGGTTGCTTCTCTCCTTGATAAGCTTCCATCCTGTTGCAGCCCACCAGTGGCCAGCGGTGTTGGCAGCAGATTCGGACAGTGAGGAGGTTGGGGAGGAACACGGACCAGTCCTGGAGACTGGGGAAGGCTCTGATGAGGGTTCTGTGTCGGAGGCAGAGAGGGGGCCAGAGCCGTAGGCCAGTTATCAGCTGACTCCAGTCAGACATCAGTGAGGCAGAAGAACAGCTGGAGCCTGTTCCCAGTGTGCGCATGGGCAGAGTTGCCAGACGAAGGGAACAGCTAAAGAACAGGGGTCGAATTGGGACGAAGGCCACAGGTGGACAATGAGTGGCCCCTCCCAGAGGAAATAAAAGAGGAGCGAAAGGGGAGTGGAGTTTGCAGCAGACAATTAGTTCGCTTCATTGGTTCGTGACTCTCATGAGATTCCTTGCCAAGTTTTGCAGAGATCGGCCTGTCAGCTCTCCAAGCCAGAGAAGGTCTGTGACTGTAAATCCTCCCTTGAAAGACTTTGCTGGATGTGAATGAATAGAATTCATAGTTGATTGATAAAAGGGGTTTTTGCCGAGACAAGGAGCTTGCTTCATGCTCTTGAGAAGCCTCAGTCAGAACAATATCCGTTGTTTGTTGTGATTTAGGGAGCTGTCTCTTTGAGCCACTTTGAAATGTTATCTGGGCATTCTGGACTTTAAAAATGTTTTATAGGGTGTCCTCCACTTACAATAATTCATTTAGTGACCTTTCAAAGTTACAACTGGCACTGAAAAAAGCAACTTATGAAAAAAAGTGATTTATTCCCACCTACTGCAATGCGAATAAGGTGTTCCTCAATTTATGATCGAAATTCTGGGATCAAAAGTTCCATTGCTGAGCAAGGCAGTTGCTAAGTCAGTGGTTCCTTTTTGCAGTGGCTGTTAAACAAATCACATGACAGTGGGATGCTGCAGTGTGAGTACTGGCCATTAGTCGCTTTTTTCAGGACTGTTTTAAGACTAAAGAGTCATAAAAATGAATGGTTGTAAGTCAAGGACTCCTTGTATTTGGACTAAATCGTTGAAGTTGTACCAACCCAAACAATGATTGATTTTAAAACAAGCTTCACCATCGGTTTGGAGATATATAAATCAAAGTAACAACACACTGAACTAAAATGCAGCAACACAAGCTGTGAAAAGGAGAACACTGCCAGGCATCAAAATATCTCAGAAACCACCAGCAGACTAAAACCAACTAAATATGAATCGCCGTGACACAGTGGTCAGAGTGCAGTACTGCAGGCTACTTCTGCCGACTGCTGGCTGCTTGCAATTTGGCAGTTCGAATCTCACCAGGCTTCAGGTTGACTGAGCCTTCCATCCTTCCAAGGTGGGTAAAATGAGGACCCAGAATGTTGGGGGCAAGAGGCTGACTCTGTAAACCACTTAGATAAAGGTAAGGTTCCCCGCCCACATACGTGCTAGTCGTTCCTGAATCTAGGGGGCAGTGCTCATCTCCGTTTCAACTCTGTTATTCTACTCTATATTCTATATTATGCAATTTGTTTAACGTTTGCTGAAAACCATTCAGGTTCTTTGGCTAACAGGAACTGGGTATGTTTACTTTAATGAAAAGAAGGACCAGGGGAGACATGATAGCAGTGTTCCAATATCTCAGGGGCTGCCCCAAAGAAGAGGGAGTCAAGCTATTCTCCAGGGCACCTGAAGGCAGTCCCAAAAACTCCTGAAAAAGCACCTTTGGGGTAACCATGACTCTACAGATTCTCTCCCAAAACAGACTTCTCCGTGTGAGAACTTTTTGCACTGTTCGGTCATTGTGATATAATCTGGGAAGGAACATGGGCTTCTTAGTCAGGGACCGAAGCTTATCAGACGAATGAAAAGGAGAAGCGGGAAGAGGATGGACTCGCTCAATAGAGCTGGTCGTCTTCCAGAAAAAAAGGAAGACTCTAGAACTCCAGGAAAGAGGACGAGTTGACCCTTCTCTTGTTTCTCTTCTGAAGTTGCTGCTCTGTTAGGACCCAGGTGGTCAAGGCAAGGCAGGCCTCTAGAACAGGGGTATCAAACTTGATTCCATTAAGGGTCACATCAGGGTTGCACTTGACCTCAGGGTGTGTGTGGGTGGTGTGGGCATGGCCAGTTAGACATCACTCATGTTGTCAGGGTTCCAAATAGAATCCAAAAGTAAATCAGAGTCCAAGGCAAAGTATTGCTCTAAGTCCCAATTTATTAAGAGAGCCAGCTCTGAGTGGATGGTGGGGAGTGGAAGGAGTTTTATATTCCTTGCAGACAGCTGGTCATTTGCACCCTTTGAGAGGGTCATTGAGGCCACTTGGAGCTTTACCTGTGTCCTCAGGGTCACCCGAGTGGTGCAAATGATTCATGTAGTCCCAAATTCTTTTCTCTAGAAATCCATTCCTACCTCCCACCCCATTCCAAGGGTCTCCATCCCAAATTGGGTAGCTAAAAGTCTGTAGAGATTCTCAGCCATCCAGGTAATGCTTGTCCCAAAGGTGCTTTTTCAGAAGGCAACTGGACTTTCTTTTTGTCTGTTTTTATTTTCTTTCTTGTTTTTTCTTTGAAGATGTTTTGCTTCTCATCCGAGAAGTTTCTTCGGCTCTGACTGGATGGTGGGGAATGGAAGGATTTATATTCCTTGTAAACACAGCTGGTCATTTGCATCTGTTTAGAGGTTCCTTGAGGCCACTTGGAAGTTTCTGTATGTCCTCAGGGTCACCTGAGTGGTGCAACAGCTTGTCCCTGTCTTCATTAGAGAAGAGACACAGGGCAGAAAACATCCTGCAGCCAAGAAGACTCCACACCTATTTGCACCACTCAGGGGACCCTGAGGGCACAGAGAAACTCCACGTGGCCTCAACGGCTCTCTAAAAAAATGCAAATGACCAGCTGTCTGCAACGAGTATCAATCCCTTCATATTGCATCATCCAGTCAAAGCTAAAAAAAAAAGCTTCTTGGTTGAGAAGCGAAACGCTTTTAAAAAAAAAATCCAAGAAAGTCCAGTTGCCTCCTGAAAAAGCGCCTTTGGGACAACCAGGACCTGGAGGACTGAGAATCTCTACAGACTTTTAGCTACACAATTTGGGATGAAGATCCTTCCTGACAGTTAGAACCATGAATCAGTGGAACAGCTTTCCTCCAGAAGTTGTGAATGCCCCAACACTGGAAGTCTTTAAGAAGATGTTGGATAGCCATCTGTTTGGAAACGGTATAGGGTTTTCTGCCTAGGCAGGGGTTGGACTAGAAGACCTCCAAGATCCCTTCCAACTCTGCTATTGTACTGTATTGCACGACTGGATGGATATGTACCAACCAACACAGCCACTGTAGGGCTCAACTTTTCCATCCATCCACCCACCCACCCATCCTTCCTTCCTTCTATCCATCCACCCACCTATCCTTCCATCCATCTACCCACCCACCCTTCCATCCATCCATCCATTCACCCACCCTTCCTTCCATCCATCCTTCCTTCCATCCATCCATCCACCCATTCTTCCATCCATCCACCCACCCTTCCATCCATCCGTCCATCCGCCCACCCATCCCACCATCCATGCACCCATCCTTCCATCCATCCATCCACCCTTCCTTCCACCCACCCACCCTTCCTTCCTTCCATGCACCCACCCACCCTTTCATCCATCCATCCATCCATCCATCCATCCACCCACCCTTCCATCCATCCATCTACCCACCCTTCCATCCATCCACCCTTCCATCCATCCATCCTTTCATCATCCATCCATCCATCCACCCTTCCTTCCTTCCACCCACCCACCCATCTTTCCATCCATCCATCCATCCATCCACCCTTCTTTCTTTCCATGCACCCACCCTTTCATCCATCCATCCATCCATCCACCCACCCACCCACCCACCCACCCATCATTCCATCCATCCATCTACCCAGCCACTCTTCCATCCATCCATCCATCCTTCCATCCATCCACTCACCCACCCTTCCATCCATCCATCCATCCATCCATCCATCCATCCTTCCATCCATCCACCCACCCACCCACCCTTCCATCTACCCACTCACCCTTTCATCCATCCATCCATCCAGGGGCTGCCACAAAAGGGAAGTAGTCAGTCCTCTTGTCCAGAGCCCCTGAAGGCAGGACATGAATCAATGGGTAGAAGCTTATCCAGGAGAGATCCAATCCAGAACTAAGAAGAAATTTCCTGACAGTGGGAACAATTAATCAATGGAACAGAAGTTGCCTCCTGGAGTTATAGGTGCGACCATCGCTGGAGGTTTCCAGAAATAGACCGGACACCCATTTGACTGGAAAGGCATAAAGATCTTTTGCCCTGAGCAGGGTTGGACTAGAAGACCTCTGAGGTCCTCTGCAGCCCTAGGATTCTGTGGTCTAATTCTTTCGCCACTGGTGGTCACAATCTGATGGAAAAGGCAACATTTTAAATTTGCAGGATTTAACTGAGAAACGCAGGCTGGTCTTCTGCTGAGTGACCAAGGACGGTGGGGTCACCACAAAAGCATGTCTTCTTCCCAAGGAGAACAGCTTGAGAAATAATCCAAGAATTTCTGCATTTTCCACACAGGAGAACATGTTGTAGCACTGGTGGAAACCTTAATAGGGCCTTCTACTTTGGTGGCAGTTCAATTGCTAGAGTCTAGACGGTCCCCAGCACGAAATCTCTTTCCCACCATGTGGCCAACCAATTCCATTTCAACTGCGGTGGAGAGCCAGTTGGCTCTCACGTCTACGCACCCACCCAGCCACGGAGAGAGCCTGTTTGCAACCCAAGCTTGTGAGTTTGACAAAAGTCTATAAACGGAGACAAAGCCAAAGGAGCCGCATTCAAACTGGAAGAGAGGGGCCACAGATTCTCTCTCTCTCCATCCTCTCTGCAACAAACTTGTATGGAGAATGTTAGTCACGAATCTCTGGAAACATAACAAGGAAACCCAAGACAGCGATGTGAAGCAACCGTCCACGCGACACGCGCCGACTAATTCAACACGGAAGTTCAAAGCAGCCGTTTCCTAGTCCCAGATTCACGTCAATAGGCCAAATAGAGCAGGACGGACACACACACACACACACACACACACACACACAGACGGACATAAACCTGAAACTCTCAAAAGTTAAAAAAAAAGCTAAACGTTTCTTGTGAGGAGTAATTTCACATTAATGTATCCGATAGGAATTTCACCTGTGACACACTGGCTAATGGAAAATGGATTGTTTATATAAAAATAAAATATAAAATATAAAAAAAGGAATTTTACCTGTGTCAGTAACAACCTAGTCACTCCAAATAGCAAGATGGGTGGTATGTAAATTAATTAAATTTCCCTCCTTCCTTCCTATCTTCCTTCCATCTTTCCTCCCTTCCTTCCTTCCTCCCCCCCTTCCTTCCTTCCATCTTTCCTTCCTATCTCCCTTCCCGATACCTTCAGATAAATCTTCAATCAATTTAAAAAGGGAGAGAATTGGGAATGTCTTGATTACTTCATTGCATTGGTTCTGCTTTATGTAGCTTATCCATGAAGACACAAACACACACACAAAGGCCCTCTCAAAACTCAAAAAAGCTAAACATTTCTTGTGAGAAGGTATTTCACATTTATTTATCTGATAGTATTTTAACCTGTGTCAGTAACAATTAACCTATTTGCTCCAAAGAGCAAGATGGGTGGTATATAAATTAATTAAATTTCCTCCCTCCCTCCCTCATTTCCCCCTCCCTCTTTCCCACTTCCCCTTCCTCCTCCCTCCCTCCCTTCTCCATCCCTCCCTCCGTGATACCAGGATTAAATCTTCAGTCAATCGTGAAAAGGGAGAAAACTGGGAATGCCTTGATTAGTTCATTGCATCAATTCTGCTTTAGGTAGCTTATCCATGAAGTCCCATCTCCTTCCTGATCAAATTCCTATTAGGCTTTTTTCTTTTTAAATAATAGACTAGATTTATTCTTAGTGTTCGAATTTAGCCTGGCATGAATCTCATCTGACTGTCACAGCTTTATGATCATTTCTGATAGTTCGTTGTTGTTGTTAGTTGTGAAGTCGTGTCCAACCCATGGACAACATTCCTCCAGGCCTTCCTGTCCTCTACCATGATCCTCTGGAGTCCATTGAAGCTCACGCCAACTGCTTCAGTGACTCCATCCAGCCACCTCCTTCTCTTCCCTCCCCTTCTTCTTCTTTTGCCCTCCATCGTTCCCAGCATGAGGCTCTTCTCCAGGGAGTCCTTCTTCCTTCTCATCAGGGGGCCAAAGGATTTGAGTTTCCTCTTCAGGATCTGGCCTTCCAAAGAGCAGTCAGGGTGGATCTCCTCCAGGACTGACCAGTTGGATGGCCTTGCAGTCCAAGGGACTCAATGCAGGAGTCTTCTCCAGCACCAGAGTTCAAAGGCCTCCATTCTTCGGCACTCAGCCTTCCTTGTGGTCCAACCTTCACAGCCATCCATTGCAACTGGAGATTAAGTTTGCAGCTGCCAAAGTGTTGCAGGTATGTTCTCTGTGGAGCCTCATCCCTGTGGAGGCAAGACTAGCCCTGCCTCGATGCTCCTTGGGAAGGCCCTGAAGACGTGGGCTGTAGGCTAAAAATGCTGTATTTGGTGTATAAGACGCACCCAGATTTCACCCTCTTTTTTGAGGGAAAAAGGTTTGCCTTATACTCTGAAAAATGTATACAGCCATAACTAAGCTCCATTTCATGCCGAATCAACTAAATTATGAATGCATCTTAAATAGAAAACTACCGTATTTTTCGGAGTATAAGACACACCTTTTTCCCTCAAAAAGAGGCTGAAAATCTGGGTGCGTCTTATACACTGGATACAGTATTTTTTGCCTCCCAAAACCCTGCCCCCTTCACGGATATGGTCGTGCGTAGCTTGTAGGAGGCTTTCAAAGAGCTCCTGGGGGCTGGGGAGGGCAGAAATGAGCAAAAAATGGGGCGTTTTTTTGCTCAATTTTGCTCTCTCAGCCCCCAGGAGCACTCTATAAGCTTCCTAATGCCCCTTTTTTTGACAAATGGGCCAGTTTTCATGGAAAATGGGCCATTTTTTGCCTGTTTTTGCCCCCCCAATCCCCCAGGAACACTCTACAAGCCTCCTAAGAGCTATTCATGCCCTTTGGGGGGGGGGCGAAAAGCCCATTTTTGCAAAAAATGGACCATTTTTGGGAGGTTTGCAGAATGCAAAACCTTTTTTTTAATTTGCCTCTTCAAAACCTTGGTTTGCCTTATACTCAGTAAAATACGGTATCTTTAGATAGATTTTCTTACTCCAAAAGCATTTGATTAAAATAAATTTGATAAAAATATAAAAAATCTGATTTAAAATTTAAAAACTCTGATTTTTTTTTAAAATTGATTTTTATCTACCCTAGCCTGGAGTCCCTGTGACTGAGTTTCAATGACTGAAATGAATAAAAATAAAAGGATTCCTTTAAAGGGGACCAGAAGCAGGCTTCAAAAACTCCCCCCCACAAGAAGGCTCGATCTTCGGAGGCACAGGACGCCTTCTCCACTTGATCCTGCAACCCAGCTGACTTCAGACCCCCAAATCCATAAAGCAAATTGGCTGCCACCTGCCACCTCATTTGTAAGTCACCCTGTGCTGAGAATAAGGGCTGATCCTTCCCTCCCAGCTGGCTGGAAGGAGGAGGGAGAAGCCTAAAGCAACTTGAGTGTCTTGTAAGCTGGAGAGAGGACAAGGGCAATTCAAACCACCTTATGGAAACCAAACCAGCATCCCACTATGAAGTTTCTTCTCCATCCCAGGAGATAGGGAGCAGGGTAGGGAGCCCTGCTTTAGAATGCCTTGGTAAGAGCACATTCGGCACCTTGCATCCAGTTTTAGTTGCCACGATGTCAAAAAAAAAAAAATTGTAGAGATTCTGGCAAGAGTGTGAGAAGTGCAACTAGGACGATTAAGGGACTGGAGACTAAAACACATGAACAATGGCTGCAGGCATTGGATATCTCTAGTCCCATGATGGCGGCCCTATGGCATGCATGCCAGAAGTGGCACACAGAGCCATGTCGCTTGGCATGTGTGGCATCGCCCGTTCCTCTTCTGGGTTTCTGGTGCACATGCACACGCAACAATCAGCTGACCTTCATGCGTGTGGCGGAAACAAGAAGTCCATTTTTCTGGCATGCGCATGCATGCCAGCCAGCTGATTGTCAGGTGTCCATGCTCTCCAGTAACTGGAATAGCATGCGCACCAGAAACCAGAGGTTCATTTTGCGGTGCACGCATGCCCCCTGGGCAGCTCCTCTTCCTTGTTGAGGCCCAGACGAGTGCTTTTACACTCCCTTTTTGGCACTTGGTGCAGAAAAGGTTCACCACCCATGGTCAAATTAAAGTCTAATGAAAAGAAGGACTAGTGGGGGGCATGATAGCAGGATTCTAATATTTATGGGATTACCACAAAGAAGCAGGTTGTGTGTATGTGTGTGTGTGTGTGTGTGTTAAATCTATTCCCCAAAGCACTGGAAGGCAGGAAAAGAAACAATGGATGGAAACTAATCAAGGAGAGAAGCAACCTAGAACAAAGGAGGAATTTTCCTGACAGTGAGAAGAATTAACCAGTGGAACAGCTTGCCACCAGAAGTTGTGGGTGCTCCATTGCTGGAGGTTTTCAAGAAGAGATTGGAGATCCATTTGTACAGAATGGTATATAAGGTCTCTTGCTTGAGTAAGAGGTTGGATTAGAAGACCTCCAAGGTCCCTTACAACTCTTGCTATTCTGGAGTAAAAAAAGCAACAACCATAAAGTCTTGCTAAGAGCGAGCATGCAATCTTTATTTCCATATCTGCTTATTTGGGAAAATTGGCATAGCAAATCAAGCCAAATCTTGATAGCTTCCATCTTTCCCTTGTGACATTTCTTGTCCTTGAGGGAGTCAGGATTTCGGCTGTTGCTTGTTTACAAGAGAGAAATCTGTTAATGAGCTCTGTAAGTTTTTTTTTTTTAAATTGAGTGCTATAGGGAAAAGGCAACAAAAGACCCACTGTGCATCAGAATAAGTAAACGAGGTATTAGATATTAATATATTTTAGATGGGCACCCATGGTTCCTTTCATCTCACTTGACAGTGGCAGCCCTCAATGATATCCCTTTAGACAGGTTAGAGTCAAATTCTCAGGCATCGTGATATGATGGGTTTTGATTTGACACAATCTTAGAAAGAAGCTCCCCTTCGACCTTCTCTGATTCAATCTGACCTTGAAGATTCAGGATTGGAGAGAGAGGAGCCTGCAAGCAAAGGCATTTAAAAACCAGAGGTTGCTACCTAGGGACTGAGGATATTCCTTCCAGAAGTCATAATAAAAAAAAGGAAAATATGAAAAGGAAAAGAAGAGAAGGAGGAAGGTGAAGGATGGGAAAAAGAAGGGGGAAGGAAAGGGAAGATAAGAGAAAGGAAAGGAAGAAGGAAAAGAATGGAGAAGGGAAAGAAAGGGAAGGGAAAGAAATAAAAAAGAGAAGAGAGAAAGAAAGAAAAAGAGAGAAAAGAAAGAAAAAAGAGAGACAGAGCAAGAAAAAAAAGCTTTATATTATAAATCAAAACACACAGACAAACCAGAAGGAAACAGAAGCTGGAATGGGATAACTGATAAAACAGGTTGGACACTGATCAAGAATGGAATCTACTGCCCAAAATCCAGAGTGCAGGTTCTCTTAAATAAGCTTTCAGACTTGCAATAAATCATTGCAAAATATGGAAGCAACATCTGCCAGAAATAACAAGAAGACCGAGTACGATTTCCAGTCAACAATGACTAGTGGGTGGTTTTGTCATCGTCCCCCCCCCCCTTTGTATCTAATCCTCTGCAGCCTGGTATCCTCCTTGTCATGTTTTTTTGTACCAATTCCTTCCTCTAACTTCCTTTTTTATTCATCATTTGCAGTTACAACCAGCCTGTGCTGCTTCTCTCTATAAAGAGTTTCAAAATGCATCAATTCAAGGTCAAAATTATAAAAACACAGTATCATAATTAAAGCACATCTTGAAGCAGATTTTAAAAAGCCAAGTTCTTCAGCAGGAGAAGCTGAGCAATTGTGAGGAACGCTGCTAAAAACAGAAGGCAAACTTCATTCATGAGCTAATTCTTCCCCAAACCTCAAAAATTACCCACCTGAAACTCTAACATTACAGTTTGAAAAAGGCCTGGAGACAAAAACATAGGGAGGATAATTGCAGGATTTGGGTTTCGGCAATCTGGAGAAAAGAAGGACTTGGGGGGGGGGGGGGGGCATAATAGCAGTCTTCCAGTATTTGAGGGGCTGCCACAAACAGGAGGGGACCACTTATTCTCCAAAGTATCAGAGGGCAGGAGAAGAAACAAGGGATGGAAACTAATCAAGGAGAGAAGCAACCTGGAAATTCCTGACAGTGAGGACAATTAACCAGTGGAACTACTTGCCTCCAGAGGTTGTAGGAGCTCCATCACTGGAGGTTTTCAAGAAGAGACTGGACAGCCATTTGTCTGAAATGGTATAGGTAGGATCTCCTGTTTCAGCAGGGGGCTGGACTAGAAGACCTCCAAGGTCCCTTCCAGCTCTATTCTGATTATCATTATGTAACCTCTGCTATTGGAATGATGTTGCTATCTTTTTTATCACCAAACCATCACTTCAGGCTTACATCCAAATATTTTACAAGGGAGAATAGTTATCAAGAAAACTTTGATGCTTTCATGATTTTAGGTTATAACGGCCTGCGGTTAAACTGATGTTGAAAACTTTCAAGAGAGGGAATAATAATAATAATAATAATAATAAATTTTTATTTGTTAGCCGCACCCTCTCCTAAGGACTCGGGGCGGCGTACAATAGGAAGAAGATCAAATGTTCATCTTTATGGTGTTGTTCATAAATGAGTATTCATTTAAAATATTTCTGGCTCAAACACCGCCCCACCCCCTGCATCCTACCAGTTTCCAGTATGATCTATATGGCAATCAAATAAAATGAAACATTGAGGACAACGCAAACACTCAACCACCACAGGAGAGAAATCATGCCGGACTGAGAAGTTAGTTGAAAAAAACCCAACACCTAAGTAGGCATCTGTGTGAAAGTACACATTGTTATACATACAAGATTTAAAAAAAAAACAAGAGACATCATTCTTTCCTTCCCCAAACATATGGCACAATTAAGTACACCGGCAAGGGAAGGAAATTCTCTCCTCCAGGCATCCATCAGGCAGCCCATTTCCAACACGGAAGACACCAACCCTGATTAGCAGCTGCCACTCATTCCCGTAAAAACCAGACCAAGCTAGTCCTCGATTTACCATCACAATTGAGCCCAAAATTTCCGTTGCTAAGCAAGGCAGTTTTTAAATGAGGGTTTGAGGTTTTGCCCATTTTACAAACCTTTGTTGCCACAGTGCTTAAGCGCATCCCTACCATTAAATATGTAGTCGTTAAGTGAATCTGGCTCCCCTCCCCCATTGACTTTGTACATCGGAAGTTGGCTGGGAAGAGTTACCAATGGGGATTACATGATACCCGGACATGCAACTGTCATGAATACATGCCAGTTGACAAGTGCCTGGATTTTGGTAATGTGACCAAATGCTACAACAGTTGCGAGTGTGAAAACTGGTGATAAGTAACTTTTTTCAGTGCTCTTGTAACTTCAGTTATTAAACAAATAGTTGTAAGTTGAGAACTACCCCTAAGCAATAGGAAGACGGAACTCAACTCAATAGCTCACCAGCTTCTCCTCCTGTCTCCAAACTTAACAGAGTCAAATGGAACTGCCAGATGGGTGGCCTATATACTTCATAAATAAGTGTACATATCAGTCAATGTTTGAGAGAGGAGAAGCTGCACCTGGCTAGAAAACCCTTGCAAGGCAGGAAAATAAGATCTATAATCCACATACATGGACAGAAAAGCACAGAAAAAACTTCTCCCATGCTCAGAGGACCTCGGTGTTGTTCAAAGGACAGAGAATTTCCCACTGATGGAGACGAGGGATTTTAGGAAGAAATATGCCTTTTACAGGTAGTCCTCGACTTACGACCACAATGAAACCCAACATTTCTGTTGCTAAGCGAGACAGTTGTTAAGGGAGTTCTGCCCCATTTTACGAGCTTTCCTGTCACAGTTGTTAAGTGAATCACTGCAGCTGTTAAGTTAGCCACACGGCTGTTAAATGAATCTGGATTCCCTGTTGACTTTGCTAGTCAGAAGGTCGCAAAATATGATCACGTGACCCCAGGACGATTCAACCGTCATAAATATGAGCCAGTTGCAAAATGCCTGAATTTGGTCGTGTGATCCTGGGGATGCTGCAACAGTCGTGTGAAAACCAGTTATAGTTCACTTTTTTCAGTGCTGTTGTGACTTCGAATGGTCCTTAAACGAACTGTGCTAAGTCAAGGACTACCTGTATAAAGTGTTACTAATGTTTTCTTGCAGACATTGCATTACCCAACTAGGTAACATCAATGCTTGTGATGGGCTACATTGGCGACTGTTTCCCTATCAAGACAAGACAAGAAACAATGGATGGAAACTAATCAAGGAGAGAAGCACCCTGGAATTAAGGAGGACTTTCCTGACAGTGAGAACAATTAACCAGTGGAACTACTTGCCTCCAGAGGTTGAGGGTGCTCCATCACTGAAGGTTTTCAAGAGGATAATGGACAGCCACTTGTCTGAAATGGTATAGCTCTTTCTGTCTGAGCAAGGAGGTTGGACTGGAAGCCCTCCAGTGTCCAGTTCTGTCATTCTTAACAGTAACTTAGTTGGAAGGGACCTTGTAGGTCATCTAGTCCAACCCCCTGCTCATGCAGGAGACCTACACTAGGGATTTGAACTGCCGAACTGCCGATCTTTCTGATCGACAAGCTCAGCGTCTTAACCAGTGGAACTGCTTGCCACCAGAAGTTGTGGTTGCTCCAAGACTGGAGTTTTTTTAAAAAAAGAAGAGCCCAGACAGCCACCTGTCTGAAACAGCACAGCGTCTCCTTGCCTGAGCAGAGGGCTGGACTAGAAGATCTCCCAGCTCCCTCCCTCCCAGCTGTGACTCCTCCATCCGGGCCTTAAACCCAAGAGGCTTTGCTTCTTCCATCTTGAACGGTTGCTCTCCTCCTCCGTTTCAGAATCCAAGGCGAGGAGGAGGGCCAAGGAGAGCCCCCTCCCCCCCAAAAAAAATCTCCCTTGCAGTTTCAGCCCTGGCCAGGCGGGCGGGCAGAGAAGGGCAAGCGGGCTCCCGGTTGGATGCCAAGGGCGAGGCTTAGGGAGGGAGGGAGGGAGGGAGGGGGAGAGAAAGAGACCAATCCCCCCCCTCCCTGCGTTCCCCTCAATACTCAGGAAAGCTGCGATTCCCATCCGCGGAGACAGAAAGAGAGAGTTCAGCACCAGGGCGGCGGACAGCTCCCAGGGCGATTCCCAACCGCGGAGGCAGAGAAAAGCAGTTCAGCACCACGGCGGTGGACAGCTCCCTGGGTGAAGGGCGGGGGAAGCGAGGGAGGCCTTGGGAGACCCGCTGGGGGAGGAAAGGATGACGTCATCGCGCGCTCCCCCTCCCGCCGGGTTCTGCCCAAGCGGGGGGGAGGGGACGCTGCGGGGGGTCCGGAGACGATTTCTTCTCCCCTCCCCCCAACCCTCGGACACACACACACACACACTCACTCACTCACCAACGGCTGCATCTCTGCGCGCACGGCGGGCACCTGGAAGCGGTCGATCTCCTCCATCATGATGCCGGCGGGCGGTGAAAAGAGGAGGAGGAGGAGGAAAAGAGAGGAAGGCCTCGGCTGCCTCACTGAGGCCGGGGGTGGCCCTCCGATGCCGCCCGCCTCATCCCGCCGCCAGAGGAGCCAGAGCCGGCCGTCGTGACTCAGCCCCCCGCCCTGCCCCCGGACGCGCGCGGCTGTGCGCGTGCGCCGACGCAGCCCAGAGGGAGGGGGAGGAGGAGTGGAGAGAAAGGCAGCGCGCCTGCGCGAAGCCCGGCTGTCAGAGCGGCGCTCATTTGCATAGTCATGAGGGGGCGGGGAGGACTCCTCCTCACAGGCGGGTTCCTCTCAGATTCGCTCGCGGCCTGCTTTTTATATATATTTATATATACCCTTTCTCGGAGGGCCTCAAGCCCCAGCTTGAAATCCCACGGTGGAAGGGGGAAAAAAGGGGGTGGGGGGGGGAGAACGCGAGGGAAAAATGGCGGCGCTGTGGCTCGGCTCAACGGCCCTTCTCGCCTCCGGCGGCCGCCTCTATGATCGCTTCCGGTTGGTTGCCAGGGGTGCCGGAGTCAACTTCCGGCAGCTGACGCGCAGGCGAGAAAGTCGAGGACGGCGGAGGCGGCGGCGCTGCTGTTCTCGACATGCCCGGGAAGGATCTCTACCGGCGCAAGCAGGTGGGAAGTGGGGAGTGGAGGGGGGGCATGACCTCACCGTGACGCCATCGTGCCACCCGGTGACGTCATCCCGTGGGCGCACGAAAGGTTTCTTATTGCAGAATGGAAGTAACGTCCACATAACCCCCCCCCCCCAGCCTTAAAATAATCTTCTGCCCCAAACTCAGACTCCAGGAATAAAAATATTTATGTATCTATCATCCATACGTCTGTCTGTCTATTATCTCTATTACCCATCTATCTATCATTATCTACACTACATTGCCAAAAGTATTCGCTCACCCATGCAAATAATCAGAATCAGGTGTTCCAATCACTTCCATGGCCACAGGTGTATAAAATCAAGTCCCTAGGCATGCAGGCTGTTTTTACAAACACTTGTGAAAGAATGGGTGGAACTGTGATAGGATGCCACATGTGCAACAAATCCAGTCCTAAATATTCCACAGTCCACTGTCAGCTGTATTATAAGATCGTGGAAGTGTTTGGGAATGACAGCAACTCAGCCACGAAGTGGTAGGCCATGTAAACTCGTCCAACATCAGTGTGTGACCTCACAAATGCGCTTCTTGAAGAATGGTCAAAGATTCTCATCAACACACTCCCGAACCTTGTGCAGCCTTCCCAGAAGAGTTGAAGCTGTTATAGCTGCCAAGGGTGGACCGACGTCATATTGAACCCTATGGATTAGGAATGGGATCTCACTTACAGTAAGTTCATATGCGAGGAAAGGCAGGTGAGCGAATACTTTTGGCAATATAGTGTCTGTCTGTCTATCTATCTATCTATCTATCTATCTATCTATCTATCTATCTATCTATCTATCATTATATCTGGCTATCATAATATCTATCATCTATTTATCAATATCTATATCTATCTATATCATAATCATTATCTGGCTATCTATTTTTCTATCTATCATTATTATCTATCACTACCTACCTCTATCTATCTATCTATCTATCTATCTATCTATCTATCTATCTATCTATCTATCTATCTATCTATCTATCATCTATCTATCTATCATCTACCTGCCCCATACATCCCTACGACCAATCCGCTCACACAGAGAGGGACTTCTCCGGGTGCCGTCCGCTAAACAGTGTCGGGGGGCGACACCCAGGAGCAGGGCCTTCTCTGTGATGGGCCCAGCCCTGTGGAATGACCTCCCCCTTGACATCAGGACTACTTCCGATCTCCGCTCCTTCCGTGTAAAGCTCAAGACCCACCTCTTTCAATTATCTGGCCTGGCTCAACCGTAGTTCATCCTATTCCTCCTGACAGTCCTTTTTAAATTTGTAATCTTACTATAGGGTATTTTAAATGGCTAATTTTATTATTATTATCATGATGTATTTAACTGTTACCTCCTCCGTGTATGTATATGTATGTGTATGTGTGCATGTATATGTTTATATGTATTATGTATTATGTATGTTTTTTATTGTACGCCGCCCCGAGTCCCTTGTGGAGAGGGAGCGGCTAACAAATTAAATTATTATTATTATTATTATTATTACATATTTAGATAGATGATAGATAGATAGATAGATAGATAGATAGATAGATAGATGATGGGCCGGCAGACAGACAGACAAACAGACAGAACTTAGCAATAGAACTTATGACCTTCTTCACGGTGGTTTACAGCTTTCTCAGCTATTTACAGAGTCAGCATATGACCCCTAAAATCTGGGTCCTCGTTTCACTAACCTGAGAAGGACGGAAGGCAGAGTCGACCTCCAGCCGGTCAGGATCGAGCTCCTGGCGGTCTTAGCCTGCAATACTGCATTCAAACCACTACGCCACCATGGCTCATTATCACCATTCATTTAGTAACCATTTGAAGTTAAAGCTGCATTGAAAAAGTGACGTACGACCATTTTTCGCACTTATGACCATTGCACTGCTCCCCCATGGCCAGGTGATCAAAATTGTGGCCCTTGACTGGTACTTATGATGGTTGCAGCGTCCTGGGGGGTTTTGTTATTCCATTTTGCGACCTTTTGAGAAGCAAAGTCAACGGGGAAGCCAGATTCACTTAACAACCGGGTTGCTGACTTAATAACTGCAGTGATTCGCTTAACAACGATGGCAAAAAAGGTTGTAAAACAGGCCCCAAACTCACTTAACAACTGTCCCGCTTAGCAATGGAAATTTTGGGCTGAATTTGTGGTTGTAAGTCAAGGACTTCCTGTACTCAAAGACTCCCATCACAATGGACATTTAAGAGGTTCGGGAGCAAATGTGAGCATTGCCCATTGTGCTACTTGGGAGAAGAAAACCTTAAGGTTATTTTTGTTATTTTTGTTTGAACATTCATTTAGCTTTTCCTTCTCAAGACTTTTTAAATCTGCTTTGTCCCACCAGAATCTTCTTATTCTGGCATAAAAACATCTCTTGTTTTGCCTATTTTTTTTTCTTGATACGAGGGCAACCCTCCCCAGCCATTCCCGGGGGCCTCGTCACCGCCAAATCCCTCCTTAATGCATTTCCGTCGCAAGAATTATGCGAATGTATTATTAATTCAGAGCCTGTAATTAGCTAACAAGTGGGCAGTATATTTCAGAAACAGGTTTTTATAGATAGATTTTTTCATCTCCCAGGCCCATAAGTAATACTTTTATGTTACAATTCTATGCATATTTTATGGGTAGCTCTGCTCCGTGCCTTAAATGCCGTTAGCGCTTTGGAATAAAAACAGGGTATAAATAGAAATAGATGAAGTTGACGGAGCCAGTCCTATCGCTGACTTGCAGATATTCCAAGAAATACTCCGCAACCTACGTCCAGGAAGTGCTTTGATTCATGCATATAAAAAGTTTGCAACTCTGGAATTGCTCCAATCTGAAATGGTGTAGGCTAGGGTCTCCGCCTTGAGCAGGGGGTTGGACTAGAACAGGGGTGTCAAACTCAAGGCCCAGGGGCCGGATGCAGCCTGCAAGGTGCTTCCATCTAGTCCGCGGGGTCGCCCTGGAAACAGCGAAGGTCCAGCCCGCAGTGCCTCTGCCAGTGAAAACGGAGCACGGGAGGGCCACATGAGCTCTGTTTTTGCTGGCAGAGGATTACAGCAGGCCGTTGCAAGTGGAAACGGAGCTCGGGAGCCTGTTTTCTCTTGCACAGCACTCAGGCCACCACAAATGCCCCCGACACAAGAGACGTTGAGCTGGCCACGGCCATGTCCTCCACCCCCACCCCAAGGTCAAACACAACCCTGATGCGGCCCTCAATGAAATCCAGTTTGACACCCCTGGACTAGAAGGTCCCTTCCAACTCTATTGTCCTGTCCTGTCCAATCCTGTCTTTCTGTTCTACTTTCTGTTCTATATTCTACTCTATTCTATTCTGCTCTGCTCTATATTCTATTTCTCCTCTTCCCCTCCCCTTGTTCTGTTCTACCCTACCCTACTCTACTCTGTTATTCTATTCTTCCTTCTCTTCCCCTACCCCGGTTCTGTTCTACTCTACCCTACCCTACTCTACTCTGCTATTCTATTCTTCCTTCTCATCCCCTACCCCTACCCCAGTTCTATTCTATTCTACTCTACCCTATCCTACCCTACTCTACTCTGCTATTCTATTCTTCCTTCTTTTCTCTTCCCCTACCTCTACCCCAGTTCTATTCTATTCTATTCTACTCTACCCTACCCTACTCTACTCTGCTATTCTATTCTTCCTTCTTTTCTCTTCCCCTACCTCTACCCCAGTTCTATTCTATTCTATTCTACCCTACCCTACCCTACTCTACTCTGTTATTCTATTCTTCCTTCTCTTCTCTTCCCCTACCCTGGTTCTGTTCTACTCTATCCTACCCTACTCTACTCTGCTATTCTATTCTTCCTTCTTTTCTCTTCCCCTACCTCTACCCCAGTTCTATTCTATTCTATTCTACTCTACCCTACCCTACTCTACTCTGTTATTCTATTCTTCCTTCTTTTCTCAACCCCTACCTCTACCCCAGTTCTATTCTATTCTATTCTACTCTACCCTACCCTACCCTACTCTGCTATTCTATTCTTCCTTCTTTTCTCAACCCCTACCCCTACCCCGGTTCTATTCTACTCTACTCTACTCTACTCTACTCCATCCTACCCTACCCTACCCTACCCTACCCTACCCTACTCTACTCTGTTATTCTATTCTTCCTTCTCTTCCCCTACCCCTACCCTGGTTCTGTTCTATTCTACCCTACCCTATCCTACCCTACTTTGTTATTCTATTCTTCCTTCTCTTCTCCTCTCTTCTCTTCCTTCCCCTCCCCTCCCTTCTTACAGTGTTGTCCGATTTGTGCAAAACAGCCAAATACTTCCTCTTTGATAGTTCCTTCCTGCATTTTATGTGGGATGTCTCTTTTGGCCGTACAGATTGGCTCTAATGCCAACTAGGCAAGGGACAAAGCTGTAAGATTCTGGGATAACCTCTATGGACGGTCCCTTGGCTGAGCTGGCTGGGGAATTCTGGGAATTGAACTTCACAGGTCTTAAAGTGGCCAAGGCCGGACACCCCAGGAACAGACCCATAAGGTTTTGCATTTAAGAGCGCGTTCTGGGGACAGTACTGCATCCATGGCCAAGAGGGAATTCCCTACACCGGGGCTAAATGCAGAGTGTATCCTTCTATAGCAACTGCTGGGGATTCCGCCCTTCATATTCTAGCAGCTTTACAAACCTTCTGTGACTCTTCTTTGTGAGTTTGTGAGATTTCCCTGGATTAAAATTGGAGGAGGTTCTCTCCTTGATAAAAACGTTAAGAAGGGAATTATGCCGAGTTTGCTTTTTAAATCTCATATTCTGAATTTCTTTCTTCATGTCCTTCTGCCTTTGCTGGTGAAAAGCCAGCTGGGAAGATCACAAATGGGGATCACCTGACCCCAGGACACTGCAAGCGTCATTAAACCGGTGAGGACCGGTCATAAGTCACTGTTTTTTCCAGCGCCATTGTAACTTTGGTCCCTAAACCAATGGTTATAAGTGGAGGACTAGCTAATTTATTTCTTACTGTGAGCAACGGAAAAGGTGTCTTTTTTTTTTAAGCTGGGGAAATTAGACACACTGCAGATAGTCCTTGACTTAGAACAGTTCTTTTAGTGACCGTTGGACGCAGCGCAACAGCACTGAAAAAAGCGACTCATGTCCATTTTTCACACTTACGACAGTTGTAGCATCGCCATGGTGACGTGATCAAAATTCAGATGCTTGGCGAATGACTCATGTTTATGACGGTTGCAGTGTCCCAACCTTCTGACAAGCCAGATTCACTTAACAACCGTGTGACTAACATAAGAATTGAAGTGATTCACTTAAAAACTTTGCCAAGAAAGTTGGTAAAATGGGGCAAAACTCACTTTTAAAATGTGTTGCTTAGCAACGGAAATTTCGGGCTCCGTTGTGGTCATAAATTGAAGACTAGCTGTACCACTTTCCACATATCAGCCCTGCTTATTGCTACCAGAAAAATATTGGAAGGGGTTCAGCTGGTAGTAGATATTACACCATGAAATACCTTAGGAATATTTCTCTAGAATGAATTGTGAGTTTTGGTTGACCTCGCCAGTTTGAGAAGAATGAATTCAGTGACGATCATTGATCTCGCGCAAAAAATAATTGCCATTTTATTTTGTCTTCTCTCTAGAGTCAACTCGGAATTCGACCTTCGAAAACAAATATAAGGAGAAGGGTAAATGATTTAATTTTTAAGTGCATTTTTCTTTCAAGTCACCGCAACAATCGCTATGGATTTTTTTTTCTCCAAGTGTGTTTGAGGTTTAAATCTCTGAATTAGACCACAAAGAAGAGGGGGAAAAATGGAATTAGTTTGTTTGTGCACTGATCTTTCTCTGTCCTAAGTAAATAAACTCGGGAATAATGCTTGCAGCTTCCAATTGAACAAAAATAATTGGTTAAGCTATAAATATGCATATTCAAAGCTGCCCTTTAAGTACAATCCATTGGACGCATTTTGGAGATTAAGCCTAGACAATATTATTAGTTGTATATTGTTATGTCGGATGAAATCTATTTAATCAGTAATCCAGAAGAGTCCCAAAACTCAAAATGACAATGGCAGTAATAGAGGGATCAAAACACCACTCTGCTCCCTTTGTATGTGTGAACGCAACTACCCTTATCTATTTTCTCCATGCCTCTTAATCATTTTCTAAAACTATCATTTTAATCTATTATGTCAAAAATGTTTCATTACATTACTAAATAAACAGAGCCTTCCAAATGAAGGTGAATATATGTATCCCAGATTGCAAGATCCAATCTGGGTGGGACACCAGGACCAAAGGTTTATTCTTCCAAGCTTTCGGACTCGGGTACGAGGACAAATCATGCATTGCAAAGAGCTTGGAGGTGGGAGATACTCCTTATGTAATCTACTGGATCCCCTGCGTGTTCTGACTTCAGCTTCCTGAGAAAGCATAAATCACAATCTTAGTCCCCCAAACCCTCTTTTATTTAGACGGCTGTGAATTATGGTCATTCACAGCCTGTAATGATTCACAGTCTGTGAAGATTGCGACAGATGTCTGCTCAAGTTGCCACAGTCTTTCAGGGTAATGGTGATAAGCACCCACCTTATCTCCCTTGAAACGCTGCCAGAGACCTAATTGCTAATTAGTTTTGCAAGGCCAAACAGAGCACAGAGTCAAACGGAGCTTCTCAGAGCTTGAACCGACCACATGAACTAATTGCCTCCTGCAAAGGCTTATGTCCGTTTGCTCTCTTTTAATGTCTTATGGGAAGGGCCAATCATCCCCAAGCCTTCCTCCCGAATCACCCTTTTAAAAAAATTGTTCTTGCCTTCTGGCACCTCTGTGTGTGCGCACACTGGGAACAGGCTCCCCCTGTTCCTCTGCCTCACTGATGTCAGACTCTGGAGGCTCCGGAGGCAGCAGGTAGCTACCAGATGGCCCTGGCCCTCTCTCTGCCTCCGACACAGAGTCCAAGCCTTCCCCAGATTCCAAGCCTGGCCCATGTTCCTCCCCAATCTCCTCACTGTCCGACTCTGCTACCAGCTCTGCAGGCCACTGGTGGGCCACAATGATGCATGGATTGCCCCTGTGACTATATCGTGCCAACAGGGAGAAAGCTAACCGCCAGATTGCAAGAACACAAGCGAGCAGTTAGACGAGGAGACCTTGCAATGAACAAGGTCACATATTTAATTCCGCAGCAATTAAGATTGTTGGCTGAGCAGGGACAAAAATAGCCAGGGAAATGATTGATGCCTGGGAAATGGGCTCCTCATTGGCCAACAGGATTGCTAATTTGCCACCAGTTTATCAGGTACTTAGGAGTCAAGGGCTTGGGAGCACAAGGAAACAACAGCCAATGACTTAATAGCCAGCCATCAAGACTCCAACTAACAACTAAAAGCCAAACACAACCAGGCACCACACACTAAATAGCCCAAAGCACACACTTGCTGAGGAAGGGCTCCAGTACGAATCCGAAAGCTGAGAAGACTAAACCTCTGGTCCCGGTGACTAAGCCAGATTGGAAAGGGAGTCTTTGTTCAATTATCATCCTGTGGCACAAGGACAAAATATAAACTCTTCCATTGTCACCTCTGGATTTCAGTTTATATACGCAAAACATATAGAACCATTTTTCTCCCCCAAAATATTTTCCTTTGGTATAACTGCTGGACAGATTGTTGCCCACTTACGACAATTCACTATGATTTGCAGTTACCCAAAATTAACAAATTAATCTCAGAGTGGTAATGGGGGACTTTACACTGAAATCAATTGGGAGACAAACTCTGGACCAACTGGGACTTAGAAGACTTAGATTTATGGTGACTTTGAATTTAAATTTATGGTGACTTTGAACGTAAACTAATTGGCATACATTAACATTTCATTTCTTGCAGCTCTCAAAGGGTCACCATCTCCAATATTCACTACATAAATATGACTAAATAAATAAATGAACACAAAATTATGCATATACCCACATACATTCTATGACACAGAGAAACAACACAGTCTACTGAGGATGTATGCATGTACAGGGCGAGGCTCTGAATGGATGGCTAGTGCAGTGACGGCTAATCTTTTTGTTGTTGCATGTATGCCCACACCCATAATGCAATGCATGCGGGACACACACACCCCACGTGCCCACCCCCCTGGGCATGTCCGTGTGAACCCCCCTGGTGCCCCATTTTGGGCCTAGCAGGTCTCCTTGAAGCCTCCTGGAACCAAAAACAGGGCACAGGGGACATGCTGCCCCGCCCCGTGCTCCCCTCACCCCCCCATGCATGTGCACGTATCTCTCACATGCGGGGCGTCCCCTGTGCATGCACGGTAGAGACCCGAAAATCAGCAGGTTGGCAGGAGGCGTATGCGCAGTGCAGCTGGGGCAACGGCTCGTGTGCCCACAGAGAGGGCTACTGTGTGCCAACTGTGACACACGTGCCATAGGTTAGCCATCATGGGTCTAGGAAACAAAGCTGTTCCAGAATCTGGTAGTCCTGTTAGAAATGCTTCAAAACCCCCTCCCAGAAGGCAGCAAAAGAAACAGACCATAAAGTGGGTGTGTGGGGTCTCTAAGAATGCTTTGAATTCTAAGCATGTAGTGCTTGTAAGCAGCATCCTGAATAACGGGAAGTGCGCTTCCTCTAATCTTCTCCGCTGTCCTCACCACTCTCTGTAGGGACTTTCTATCTGAGGGAGATGGAACAGGTTCCTGACAAGCCTAGCTGTTAACTTTGTCATGCAAAGAAATAAATGCCTGGTTCAACAGCAACAACTGCGAGAGGGATTTAGGAGTCCTATTGGGCAACCACTTAAGTATGAGCCAACAATGTGCTGCAGCTGGCAAAAAGGCCAACGCAGTCCTGGGCAGCATCAACAAAGAGATCCAAGATTATGTGAAATGATAGCACCGCTTTATGATGCCTTGGTAAGACCATATATTGCATCCAGTTTTGGTTGCCATGATATAAAAATGATTTTCTCTGCACTCTGGAAAGAGTGCACACGCCTGTGCCTGCCAGCTGATCTTCCAGCTTCCAGTGCGCGCATGCCCGCTAGCTAGCTGGTCTTTGGATTTCCAGCACTCCAACACGCGGAGTGCTGGAAGGACCAGCTGGCCAGAAGAGCAGGTGGCAACGGCCCGTATGCCCACAGAGAGGGCTCTGCGTGCCACCTCTGGCACATGTGCCATAGGTTTGCCATCATGGCATTTCAGAGAAATGGTTATCCAATCTCTCCTTAAGAACTATTTTTCCATCTACCTAGCCCATGATCAACTGAAGCGATACGTTCCGTGCACTCTTTACGCTGTCGAATACATTTCTGAGCTTTGTCGCGCCAACTTGAACATACGGTTACAAGTCTTCGCCTGGCATCCCCGTAGATTCGCGGTTCGATTTGTGCGGAGCTGGGAGAATGAGTGGGGCAGTCCTTTGATTAATATTCCATCCCTCCCCGTGGAGGGCAGGCGTGGAGACAGCGATCTAATTACTGGAGTGGCTATCCCCCTATGACGGACAGTTTTAAGCAAGGCTCCTGTGAGGAGCAGACTGAAGAGGAAAAAGAGATGTAGTTGAAATTCTGCTCAGGGTAGAACAAAAGGGAACAATCACCTCCCACCCTCCCCTGAGCTCCTTTTAATCAATGCCTCCTATCTCTCGGAATAGGGATTTAAGTGCATCTGTTGCTCTTCTTATCAGAATGCAGAATATCAGAGTCGGAAGGGACCTCAGAGGTGTTCTAGTCTCATCCCCTGCTGAAGCAGGAGACCCTATACCATTTTAGATAAGTGGTTGTCCAATCTCTTCTTAAAAAACTCCAGTGATGGAGCACCCATAACTTCTGGTGGCAAGCTGTTCCACTGGTTAATTGTCCTCACTGTCAGGAAATCCCTCCCTAGTTCTGTTGCTTCTCTCCTTGATTAGTTTCCACCCGTTGTTTCATGTTCTGCCCTCAGGTGCCTTGGAGAATAGTTTGACTCCCTCTTCTTTGTGGCAACCCCTGAGATATTGGAAGACTGCTATCATGTCTCCCCTAGTCCTTCTTTCTCTTAAGCTAGACATACCTAGTTCCTGCAACCGTTCTTCATATGAGCAGAAGAAAGGGACCTTGGAGGTCTTCTAGTCCAACCCCCTGCTGAAGCAGGAGACTCTATACCATTTCAGACCAGTGACTGCTCAGTCTTTTCTTAAAAACCTCCAGTGATGGAGTACCCACAACGTCTGGTGGCAAGCTGTTCCACTGGTTACTTGTCCTCACTGTCAGGAAATCTCTCCTTAGTTCTATGTTGCTTCTCTCCTTGATTAGTTTCCACCCGTTGTTTCATGTCCTGCCTTCAGGTGCTTTGGAGAATAGGTCCACCCCCTCATCGTCGTGGCAGCCTCTCAAATATTGCCACACCGCTATCATTTCCCCCTTAGTCCTTCTCTTCACTAGACCAGCCATGCCCAGTTCCTGCAACCACTCTTCATATGTTTTAGCCATCAGCCTTCTAATCCTCCTGGTTGCTCTTCTCTGAACTCTTTCTAGAGCCTCCACATCTTTTTTGTATCATGGTGACCAGAACTGGGTGCCATATTCTAAATATGGTGTTCAATATAATAGAGGGATGCCAAGAATGGTATTTTCCATGAAGAAGGTCTGTGTTAGGCCCCTGATGGCGAACCTATGGCACGGGTGGCAGAGGTGGCACCCAGAGCCCAGATGCTCTCCTAATTTCCAGCATGCACATGCGCACTGGCCAGCTAGTTTTCAGAGGCAAGGGAGTGCTAGAAAATGGCCTGAGAATGGCCTGAAGAACAGCCCCAAAACAGGTTTTTGGCCCAAGAAACAGCCTGAAAAACAGGCATGCGGGTTTCTGATGCGCGCATATGCACATGCATGCATGCGCATTCTGGTTTGGGCACTCGGTGCCAAAAGGTTCCCCATCGCTGTGTTAGGCTAAGTCCGGGATTAAAATGATTCAGCATTCAGCAGTTCGAGTGATGACAAATATCCAGAAGCTGAAAATGTAATGTAGGCCGGTACTTTTCTTGCAGTTGTGATTGTGCTCAAATCTAGATCTGCGTTGAAGGGCTGTTTGTGATGGCTCGGTTCCTGGGGAAAGAAGCCTTCCCTTTTGTAGCTTGAATTTTATCTGCTTTTTCCTTCTTGGCGAGTGTCCCCAGGCGTGAACAAAACATCTTTGAAATTTGGACACATAATATCTGAATATATGCAGAGAAGAAGCAAGAAAAACCCAGGACAGGGATGGTATAGCCTGAAGTTTTTCTCAAATGGTACAGACTAGAGTCTCCTTGAGCAGGGGGTTGGACTAGAAGACCTCTAGAGTCCCTTGCAGCTCTAATCTGATTATTGGGATTAAAACATTGCTAACTCTAGAACTGGTTTTCCCAGTTGCAATGGATGGCTGTGAAAGTTGGACCATAAGGAAGGTTGAGCGCCAAAGATTGAGGCCTTTGAACTCCAAAGCAGCTCCCTGAGAATCATTCAATTCTCACCATCTGGAAGAGAAAAAAAAAGTATGACGGAAAAGGCAACTTTCCTTGGCAAGTTGACATCATAGATGACAGCATTCTAATTTCCAAGACAATAATTTCTCATGCCTCGGTGAAGATAAGCTACAAATAGAGCAAGAAATTGCAGCATTGAAGGCTGGAGGTAAATGGGCAAGAACTGCCACTTTGTGACTCCTGGATGCTCTCTGAGCTCGGTTGTTGTCCTGTAGACATTTCATTACCCAACTAGGTAACATCATCAGTGCTGATCAGTAGCACTGATGTTGTTATCTAGTTGGGTAATGAGATGTCTGTAAGAAAACAACCAAACTCAGTGTTCTGGCCCAGCCTTAGCAGAAGCAAGAAACAGGCTCCTTGTCACGAAAAACCTCTCTTTATTTACCTCGTGTGAATTAATGGCATTCACTTACCAAAAAGTGGGTGAAAGAAAGGCAACAGTCTTTTAAAGAGTTAATTGCATTAACAGACTTTATCAGTTCCTTGCAATAATTGCCTGGCTGCCAGGTGTGAGCTCCCAGCCGAAAGGCTGCAAATTAAGTCCTGGCAAGCAGTCTTTGTGGCACGAAACGCAATGAGCAAAATCTTCAGAAATATGAACTGTTCTCTCCTACGACAACCACTCCTCATTCCTTCCATTTATTCCCCAGCCAGGGAGGGGCCATTCAGCGTCCACGTATGCTTTGCTTCCCAAGTCGACTCCTTGTCCTCCGTTGTTCACCTCTCCTGACTGCTCTGCGCATATATGCATCTGGAACAGGTGCCAGCTGTTCTTCCCCCTCACTCAACTCAGCCTCCAAAGCAGCTGCCTCTCCAGTGGCTGGGGAATGTCGGACGGCCCTGGTTCTATCTCTGCGTCCGACGCAGAACATCCACCAGAGCCTTCCCCAGACTCCAGAAGTGGGCCAAGTTCTTCCCCAACCTCCTCATCCTCCGAGTCTGCTGCCGGCTCTGCCTCCAGCTCTGATGGCAGCTGGCGGGCCACAAGACAGAGAGAGCATGGTCACCCTCCTCCTCCTCCTCCTCCTCCTCCTCCTCCTCCTCCTCCTCCTCCTCCTCCTCCTCCTAGAAAACGACCAAGCTTGGAGAGCACCAAGGAACCCTCAGTCCTCCTCCTCTTTCTCCTCCATTTCCTCTTCTCCTCCTCCTTCCTCTCCTCCTCCTCTTCCTCTCCACAAACCCCACTGCCTTCTAGCACTGATGAGGTTACCTAATTGGGTAATGAAATATCTACAAGAAAAACACCAAGCTCGGAGAGCACCAAGGACCCCACAGTCCTCCTCTCCTCCTCCTCCCTCCTCCTTTTCCTCTTCCTCCTCCTCCTCTCCACAAACCCCACTCCCTTGTAGTACTGATGATGTTACCTAGTTGGGTCATGAAATGTCTACAAGAAAACTACCAAGCTCGGAGAGCACCATGGACCCCTCAATCCTCCTCCTCTTCCTCCTCCTCCTTCTCCTCTTCCTCCTCCTCCACCTCTTCCTCCTCCACTCCACAAACCCCACTCCCTTCTACCACTGATGTTGTTCCCTAGTTGGATATTGAGATGTCTGAAAGAAAACCGCCAAGCTCAGAGAGCACCAGGAACTCACATTCCCAACCTTGAGGTTCCAAAAACTCAGTTACTATGTCAGTAATTGCTAGTTTGACTAGGAAATGTGGATTGTGCCTGAAACACAGAGGAGAAATGATGGCCTGCTATGGGATACCAACCTCACAGGGCAATTGCAGGCGCTGGGTAGTGGGGGGAAATGATATCCCTTGCCTCATGACGTCTGCCATCATAATTGTACGACAATGCCCTAATTTCACAGGCCATAATTTGCACGTCAATCTTCGGCCAGCTCACAAGTTCCATTTGGCTCACCGTTCTTGCAAAAGCTTCCTGTGTCTGTTACAAGGAGGCAGACGCCGATTATCCATCATTGTCTTTCTATCAAGCGACGCCAAACCTCTCATCCTGTCCAACGTTCCCAGCTTCTGCCTTTAAAGACGTTTAAAATATAATCTTGCCAAGGGTGATATTTTGAAATGTATCGTGCAGCCTGCGAGAAGGCCCCGGAATTATTATTAATTTAGGAGGGGAAGAGAAGGCAATCAGAGGAAACTCCAAATGTCATTCTTCAAATCAGGGTGATTTAAACGAAGCGAAGACGCGACGGAAATAAATTATCCAAAGGCTCATGTGGATTTGTTGCTTTTTTAGGATTCAGACAGTGCTGATTTCCCAGATTAGTGGCCTTTTCTCAGAAATGTTTCCGGCCACATTCAGATAATGGTAACACAACAAGAAGAAACCGTTTGGTGCAATAGTGAAGGCACTAGGCTGCAAACAGGAGACAGTGAATTCTAGCCCTGCCTTAGGCATGGAAGCTGATTAGGTCCAATCACCAGGAGACGCGGAGTTCTAGTCCTGCTGTGGGCATGAAAGCCAGCTAGTTGACTTTGGGCCAATCACCAGGTGACTGTGACTTATAGCCCCACCTTAAGACAGGAATTCTGGCTGGGTGACTTTGACCAATCACCAGATGATTGTGAATTATAGCCTCACCTTATAGGAAGGAAAACTGGCTGGCTGACTTTGGGCCAATCACCAGGTGACTGTGAATTATAGCCCCGCCTTAAGACAGGAATTCTGGCTGGGTGACTTTGACCAATCACCAGATGATTGTGAATTATAGCCTCACCTTATAGGAAGGAAAACTGGCTGGCTGACTTTGGGCCAATCACCAGGTGACTGTGACTTATAGCCCCGCCTTAAGACAGGAATTCTGGCTGGGTGACTTTGACTAATCACCAGGTGATTGTGAATTATAGCCTCACCTTATAGGAAGGAAAACTGGCTGGCTGACTTTGGGCCAATCACCAGGAGGCAGTGAGTTCTAGTCTTTTACAGCTGGTACACCTTGAGCCAGTCCCTCTTTCTCAGCCCTAAGAAGGAGACAATGGCAAACCACTTTGGAGAAACCTTGCCAAGAAAACAGTAGGAACTTATCTAGCCACTGACCTGCAGACGTGAAGGCACACAAACACACAAAAACAACAACAAGATCACCACAAGATGCCTCAAATGGGTGTTGCCTATTTTTTTTTTAAAAAAATCTTTGTCTTGTGGATTTCAGCAATTGTACCCCACGGTTCACCCATGAGCTGCATATTCTCTCTGCCATGAATGTTGTCTTAATTATGAATGCCAATCAATTATCCTGTGTCAACATCTGTGCCACACTGCCACAATAGCACAATGCCTTCTTGCCTTTGCCGCCAGAAGCACGGCTGTCCCTTAGAAAGAGTTCTCGTGGAATTGTTGTAATTCAAGCTGCCGTAGATGTTAAAATGCTCCCTCAAAAGCTACTTTAAAAAAGCAGAACGTACTGAGAGCTCAAAACCCAAATGAGCCGGACGCTGATGGGTTCCAGGTCTGACTGGAATGGAGGGCGGTTGCATCGGTCTTTGCTTAGCACATATCTCTATGGCAAAAATACAAAACAAAGGAGAGTTTTTACAGCTCAGGTGGTCTCTGAGCTTGGTTGTTTTCTTGCAGAGGTTTCATTACCCAATTAGATAACATCATCAGTGTTAGAAGGGAGAGGGGTTTGCAAAGAGAAGGAGGAAGAGGAGAGCTGTGGAGTTCTTAGTGCTCTCTGAGCTTGGTGGTTTTCTTGCAGACGTTTTGTGATCCAGCTAGGTAACCGGTTCAGGAGCGTGGCAGGCCTGGGTCGCTGCTGGTTCCAGGCTACCAAACCATTACCAGTTCGGCCAAACCGGTAATAATATTAATATTATATCTATCTGTCTGTCTATCTATCTATCTATCTATCTATCTATCTATCTATCTATCTATCTATCTATCTATCTATCTATCTATCATCTATCATCTATCATCTATCTATCTATCTATCTATCTATCTATCTATCTATCTATCTATCTATCTATCTATCTCCATTCTCTTTCACTTGGATGTAGTGAATATTGGCAATGCTTTATAACACGTAGCAAAATCATTCTGTGTAATAATATTAATTATCTATCTATCTATCTATCTATCTATCTATCTATCTATCTATCTATCTATCTATCATCTAATAAGTCTGATGCTACCTATTGTGGGCCATAAAACATCTGCAACGAGACAGCCAAGTTCAGAGAGCACCACAGACCCCTCAAAAGGCAACAATCCCAAACTATTTCAGTCTGTCAATGTAGAAGCAGATTGGAATGGTTGAAGGGACTTCCTGAAGCCTTGCTAGTCCTCCTTACCCATTACTAACTGGCTGCATGGTTCTTCTTCTAGGATGAAGAGGGGGGCGTGGAAGTGGGTGAGGGGGCCGACGAATGGTCCCAGGCCAAGACATTAATCAAGCCTCCGGACCAGCTGGACCTGACTGATGCTGTAAGTAGCAATAGCCCTTAGACTTATATACACAGCTTCACAGTACTTTTACAGCCCTCTCTAAGCAGTTTTACAGAGTCGGCATTTTGTCCCCAACAATCTGGGTCCTCATTTTACCCACCTTGGAAGGATGGATGACTGAGTCTACATCCATCCATCCATCCATCCATCCATCCATCCATCCATCCATCCATCCATCCATCCATATCTATCTATCTATCTATCTATCTATCTATCTATCTATCTATCTATCTATCTATCATCTATCTATCTATCTATCTATCTATCTATCTATCTATCTATCTATCTATCTATCTATCTATCTATCTATCATCCATCCAATCAATCCTCGTCCATCCATCCAATCCTCCATCTATATCAATAGTAAAAGCTCTTAGACTTATATACACAGCTTCACAGTGTTTTTACAGCCCTCTCTAAGCGGTTTTACAGAGTCAGCATTTCCCCCCCAACAATCTGGTTCCTCATTTTACCCACCTTGGAAGGATGGAAGGCTGAGTCAACCTGGAGCTGGTGGGACTTGAACTGCTGAACTGCAGCTAGTAGTTAGCTGAAGTAGCCTGCAGTACAGCACTCTAAACACTGTGCCACTTCGGCTCAAAGTCAGTTTGGGTTAGAGGCTGAAATGGGGAGGAGAAGAGGTTGGACAGCCCTGTGTCTGAAATGGTGTAGGGTTTCCTGCCTTGGATAGGGGGTTGGACTAGAAGACCTCCAAGGTCCCTTCCAACTCAGGCATTCTTTTACTCTGTTAATTGATCAGTGGGACGGCTTGCCTTCGGAAGCTGTGGGGGTTCAACACTGGGGGTTTTCAAGAAGAAGTTGGACAGCCATTTGTCTCAAATTATATGGGTTTTCCTGCTTGAACAGGGGGTTGGACTAGAAGACTCCAAGGTCCCTTCCAATTCCGTGGTTCTGAAAACACAATGGCCAAATTAGGTGTGGGCAGGCAATTCACCCACAAACTGAACTCAAGCAAGTTAAAATTCTAACATTTTTTGAATTATTAGGGACATATAGTGGTATCTTGGTGCTCAACTGCTTTGGAACTCATCAAATTCGGCACTTGGTACATTTTGAAATGAAAATTTTCTCCCGGGATTCACTGTTCCATTTGATACTCAACGCAAAAAATTTCGGTGTGAGCTGCCTTGTGACTCACTGTGGTTACTCCTTACGGGGAATAAATGGTTTGTTACTCATCGTATTTGGTACTCATCGCGCCTCCCAGAACCAATTAATGATGAGGGCCAAAGTGCCACGTACAGGTGGTCCTTGAGCCCAAAATTTCTGTTGCTAAGCGAGAAGTTTGTTAAGTGAGTTTTGGACCATTTTATGACCTTTCTTGGCCACAATTGTTAAGTAAATCCCTGCAATTGTTAAGTTAGTCACCCGGTTGTTAAGTGAATCTGGCTTCTCCATTGCTGGTCAGAAGGTCGCAAAAGGGGATCACGTGACCCCGGGACACAGCGACGGTCATAAGTATGAACCAAGTATTGCCAAACATCTGAATTTTGATCACATGGCCACGGGGGAGGCTGCAATGGTCGTAGGTGTGAAAAACAACCCTGAGTCATTTTTTTTCTGTGCTGTTGTAACTTTGAACGATCACTAAACGAACGGTTGTAAGTCAAGGACCACCTGTACGGCAAAAGAGGTTGCAAAATCTCGGGCGGTCATGTGTCGATCTGCTTTATGGCCATCATGACGTATGAGCAAAATTGTCAGCTCCGTTATGGTCGTAAGTCGAGGACTCCCTGTATTGATTTACAGGTCAGATTTTCAGCCAATAAAGAAACCCGGAGCAGCTTCATTTTGGGGAAAAAGTTCAGCATTAAAAAAAAAAACATCCTACGTGTTGGTTAAATGTGTCTGTTTATGCACCGGCCTGTTAATCCCTGTGGGAATGGTGTGCGAGGAATGGCTCTTTTTTCCTCTGCAGGAACTGAAAGAGGAAATAACCCGCATCCTGACAGCCAACAACCCCCATGCTCCGCAGAACATTGTCCGGTACAGTTTTAAAGTAAGTGTTTCTCCCTCCGCTCACCCCATTTTGCAACCATTGATCCTGCTAAAGTAGGGCAGGCCTGAACGAAATCAATTTAAAACGGGAATATGTAGAGTCTGCCTATTCTTTTCAACACAATGGGTTTTAGTTTCTGGGTAAAATCAGAGCCTGGTGTTGTGGCCCACCAGTGGCCAGCAGAGCTGGCAGCAGATTCGGGCAGTGAGGAGGTTGGGAAGGAAGATGGGCCAGTCCTGGAGTCCGGGGAAGGCTCTGAGGAGGGCTCTGTGTCGGAGGCAGAGAGGGGGCCAGGGCCGTATGCCAGTTATCAGCTGCCTTCATAGTCAGACATCAGTGAGGCAGAAGAACAGCTGGAGCCTGTTCCCAGTGTGCGCATGCGCAGAGTTGCCAGAGGAAAGGAACAGTTAAAGAACAGGGGTCCACTTGGGAGTAAGGCCACAGGTGGAGGATGAATGGCCCCTCCCAGAGGGAATAAAATGGGAGCAAAAGGGGAGGGGAGTTTGCAGGAGACAATTAGTTTGCTTCATTGGTTTGTGACTCTCCGAGGCTCCTTGCCAAGTTTTGCAGATATCAGCCTGACAGCTGTCCAAGCCAGATAAGGTCTGTGACTGTAAATCCTCCCTTGAAAGACTTTACTGGATGTGAAGGAACAGAATTCACAGTCAATTAATAAAAGGGTTTTTTGCTGGGACCAGGAGTTTGCTCCATGCTCTTGGGAAGCCTCGGTTAGGACACCTGGTTTGCAAATCACCCCAATTTCTGGCCACTAACCCTTCTTGCAAAAGGAGGGGTATCCCTGAGGTTATTTGAACAGTCTCCTGTCTTCTCGTTCCCTGGATCTCCTGGGAAGAGAAAACAACAAAAGCAACAGAATTGTTAGTCCTACCTGATAAGGGTGGAATGGGATAACTCACCGCTGCTGGGTGGTTGCAACCTGCTCGCCGCTACTACCGGTTTGCCGACCCCCAGGTCTCCGCCACTGGGTTGCCACTGGCAGCTCATCCTGGCTGGATTGTCACCCCCGGCTCACCCCTGCCATATCACCCCAAGTGACTTGCCATGGAATGACTTGCCCTGGGCAGATAAGCAGGGATTAACTCCAGACAAACAATCAAGCAGAAAACAATATCCTAATCAAGGAATCAGCCAGAAGAAATCCACACTCCCACCAATATTGACAGGGTAATATTGTAATGAGAACAAACCTCACTCCCTTCTAGCACTGATGATGGTACCAAGTTGGGTCATGAAATGTCTGCAAGAAAGCCATCAAGCTCACAGAGTATCAAAAACCCCACAGTTATTGTCTTCCTCTTCCTCCTCTTCCTCTTCCTCCTCCTTTTCTCTAATTTATCTCTGACCCTTTCTCATTAGCAATGGGGGAAGAGGCAGAGTGTCAGGGTTCCAAAAAACACCCCCAACAAAATGAAACTCTGAGGTTTGAGTTTCCTTAAAGCTCCACTTTATTAGAGATGTATTGTTGGCACATCTGGGAAAACCCGAATCTGAAAGCTTCCAGGTTTTCCCACCCAGCTGAAAGTTCAAGATCTTGCCCCACACTCACAAGTCCATCGTATGGTCCAATCTCCCACTGCCATGCTGGCAGTTCCACCCATCCAGTTCCGGTCAGGTGCAGAGGCAAAGATGACCTTGAGTTTCTAAGAAGAATGTTATTATGGCTACATATCACCAACTTCGTATAATCCCCCCTCCCATTTTTCCACAGTAGAAAGCGTGGCAGGCCTGAAGTCCAAAAGAAAAGATGGCTTGCAGGTCTGACACAGAGTGTGTGTTTGTGTGTGCGAGCCAATGGCAGTGAGCCAGCAGTGGCAAATCAGCGGTGGTGAATTGTCCTAGACCTCCCCCTTTAAAACTCCAAGTAGTAGCATTGTTCCCATTCAATGAGATGCAGGACTCTTCTTTCCATTCATTTGCCCATCGACACTTAATTTAGAATTTGCAGGAATTCTTTGGCTCCCAAAGAAGGAGAACACCAAGAGAGTTGCTGGGACTCTAATAAAGCTTAGAAAAGATTTATTAAGAAATTGCCCCTAAATACTTAACATCATTATGAGGATATGGCCTCCTTTGAATTGGCCAATCTTTCTCCTGGTCCCAGCACTCCTTTTCCAAGCTTAGTCCGGTTGCCCCAGCTCCAGGGCAGACATTAAAAGATGGCCACCACCCTCACCGTCAATCTGGAGAGCTTGTTTCTGACCTGCTATGGAGCTTGCCTGGCTCCTCGCAGTCATCTGAAACACCTCTCCTTCTTCACTGTCCCTTCAGGATGGTTCTGGTCCAAAGAGTTCCCAATGACGGTTTGGCGGCTGGGTTTTGCTATTTTCCCAGCCGTTCTTGCTGTGACACTTCTGGTTTCCTGGAGGATATGGCCTCAAACACTCGGGTGAGCCCTAGCAGAAAGGAAGGTTCATTTTCTGGAACTTTGCTCACAAGGAAACTGGGGGGAAAAGGGGGAAATCTTATGTCCCTTTTCTCTATTTCCCCCACCCTTTGGAATCCTCACCTCGGCTCTGGGATAACTAACAAAAGGGGAATCAGTATTTGTGTTTACATTCATTGGAGAGAAAGGGATTACAAGAGAGTAACCAAGCACGCAATGGAGAATTCACATTGAAAGGAATGTTTTGGCTTCTTGTTCCCAGTGTTCTGACCTAGGCTTGCGGAGAAAGCATAAATCACAATCGTAGTCCCAAAAACCCTCTTTTATTTAGACGGCTGTGAATTATGGTCATTCTCAACCCGTAATGATTCACAAACAGTCTGTGAAGAGTCCAACAAATGTCTGCTCGAGTTGCCACAGTCTTTCAGGGGAATGTTGATAAACACCCACCTTATCTCCCTGGGAATGCTGCCAGAGACCTAATTGCCAAATGCAGAGCAAGACCAAACTTAGCACAGAGTCAAACAGAACTTTTCAAAGCTTGAACCGACCAGATGAACTAATTGCTTCCTGCAAAATCTCACGTCCCGTTCGCTCCTCTTTTGTGTCTTATGGGAGGGGCCAATCATCTCCAAGCCTTACTCCCAAGTTGCCCCTTTTGTCTTAGCTGTTCTTGCCTTCTGGCAGCTCTGCGCATGCGTGCACTGGGAACAGGCTCCCCCTGTTCTTCTGCCTTGCTGATGTCA
Organism: Natrix natrix natrix; assembly: GCA_029891615.1. NCBI lineage: Eukaryota > Metazoa > Chordata > Lepidosauria > Squamata > Natricidae > Natrix > Natrix natrix. The sequence continues at coordinate 73,513 of JAKRSK010004661.1, read as the reverse complement.
GACTCTGGAGGCCCCAGGGGCAGCACATAAGTTCCAGATAGCCCTGGCCCCCTCTCTGCCTCCGACGCAGAGCCCTCCTCAGAGCCTCCCCCAGACTCCAGGACTGGCCCATGTTCCTTCCCAACCTCCTCACTGTCCAATTCTGCTGCCAACTCCACAAGCCGCCGGCAGAGCACAACACCCGGCGACTTAGGATACAAAAGGAAGGATTTGGGATCAAACTGATTAGGATCATGCCAGTTTCATATAGCCCCAGGTGCTAATTGACTAACCAAGGTTGCAGAGCTGAGCTAGCTTGCAGGAAAGCACAACCTGCCTGCAGAGAAAAGCAGTTTAGGAAGCTCTCCTCGCTGCAAGGGAGGAAATTCTGGGAAGTGGGGAGGGGAAGGAGAAGAAAATTCAAAAAAATATAAGTAACCGGGCACACGGCAACCCTACAACTGCTGTCTGGAGAGTTCTTTTTGCAAGATTCTTCCTGTATTGGCTCAGCCAAAGCACCGATGTTGAGAAGGTGAAACAAGAGCCGGAGTGAAGCCATTCTTCTCTCTTCCTTTCTCCGAAGGAAAGGGCCTACAAGCAGACCTCTGTGGTGGAGCAGATGGCAGTTCACTTCTCCCTTTGTGGAAACCTGATCTTCAAAGATTCGGACGAGGGCCGCCGTCAGGGCGTAAGAGCCAGCTCCTCCGGTAGGTTTTGTCCGAAGCAAGTCGGGCACAGCAATGCGCCTCCTGCATGTTGGAGAGGCCAGGTCTGAGTAGGCAAACCTTTGGAGAGGGGAGGAAAGCAATGGGGATGAGCCACACAGGTGGACCTTAACGTACTTGAGGTCCTTCACGCTCTCTCAGCTGGGCGGGTTTCTTGCAGATAGTTTCATGACCCAACTAGGTAGCATCATGTGCTAGAAGGGAGGGAGGTTTGTGAAAAAGAAGAGGAGGAGGAAGAAGAGGAGCACTGTGGGATCAGATTAACAGATTAACAGAATTGAAAGGGACCTTGTAGGTCATCTAGTCTACCCCCTTGCCCAAGCAGGAGACCCTACACCATTTCTGACAAATGGCAGTCCAATCTCTTCTTGAAAGCCTCCAGGGATGAAGTTCCCACAACTTCTGAAGGGAACTTCTGTTCCATGCGGCTGATTGTTCTCCTTGTCAGAAAGTTTCTCCTTATTTCCCAGTTGAATCTCTCCTTCAGTCCAGTTTCCATCCATTGTTCCTTCTCTGGCCTTCAGGTGCTTTGGAGAATAGCTTGAGCCCCTCCTCTCTGTGGCAGCCCCTCAAATATTGGAACATTGCTATCACGTCTCCCCTGGTCCTTCTCTTCACTAGACTAGCCATGCCCAGTTCCTGCAACCGTTCATCATATATTTTGACCTCCAGTCCCTAATCATCTTATTGCTCTTCTCTGCACTCTTTCTAGAGACTCAACATCTTTTTATAGTGTGGTGACCAACACTGGATGCAGTACTCTAAGTGTGGTCGTTGGATCCTTGGTTCTCTTTGAGTTTGGTTGTTTTGTTACAGACGATTCATTACCCAACTAGGTAACATCATCAGTGCTAGAAGGCAGTGAAGGAGGAGGAGGAGGAGGACAATGTGGCTTCCTTGGTGCTGAGGGTTGTTTTGTTGCAGATGTCTCATTACCCAACTAGGTAACATTATCAATACTAAAAGGGAGTGAGGTTTGTGGAGAGGAGGAGGAGGAGGAGGAGATGATGATGATTGTGGGGTCCTTGGTGCCCCCTAAACTTGGTTGTTTTCTTTCAGACATTTCATTACCCAACTAGGGAACATCATCAGTGCTGTATTTTTTCTTGGAGTTTAGGAGAACTTTTGATTATGAAAGACATGTTCAGCTTTAAGGTCGACACTGAAGATGCCACCGCTTTCTTTTCTCATGGTGGACTCAGTCTCCCTGCCAGTTTGGGACCATTGTAGGCAGAGGAGACTCCCAACAGCCAACGGTAGCCAGAATGGACGGCTGGGGAATTCTGGGAGTCGAAGTCCATCCATCTTAAGGTTCCCAAGGGTCGAGAACCAGGGCTCCAGTGGGATGCTCTTCCAAAGTGCAGGCCCTATCCTAGAAATTAGACACTAGAAACAGGACGTGTATTTAACACAAGGGAATTGGCGTAAGGCAGGCTGAACGGGAAAGTCAAGATGATGAAGTGTTTTTCCAGGATATCTCCGGGTCACTCAAAGTCACGACGCGCACCGCAAGAGGCAGGATGTGACAACTACGCTCAGATCTAAGAAATCGCTAGCACTGTCAAGGAACACCGCCAAGGGCATCGTTGGCAAAAGGAAAACGTGTACAAAAGAGATTACCCAGCAGGAAACATGGCGCCAGGCAGGACCAAGGAATGAAAAAGCCCGTGACTAAGACAGTCTGGGAGAGAATAGCAGAGTGACAGTCGGAAGGGGACCTTTGAGGTCTTCTAGTCCAACCCCTCACTCAGCCAGGGAAGTTATATCATTGCAGACAACTGGTTGCCCAATCTTTTCTTCAACACCTCCAGTGATGGAGCCCTCGCTTCTGGAGGCAAGGCGTTCCACTGGCTAATTAACAGAATGGCAGAGTTGGAAGGGACCTTTCAGGTCTTCTAGTCCAACCCCCTGATATACCATCCCAGAAAAAAGGTTGTCCAGTATTTTCTTGAAAACCTCCAGTATTGGAGAATCCAGTTGTTCTACTCATTGTTCTGTTAGAAAGTTTCTCCTTAATTCCAGGTTGCTTCTCCCCTTGATTAGTTTCTATCCATTGTTTCTTGTCCTGCTTCCAGGTGCTTTGAACAATAGATTGACCCCCATCTTCTCTGTATAGCCCCTCAAATACTGGAAGACTGCTATCCTGGTACTCCCTGGTCTTTCTTTTCATTAAATTAGAGAATAGAGCAGAGCAGAACAGAACAGAATAGTTGGAAAGGACCTTGGAGGTCTTCTAGTCCAACCCCCTGCTTAGGCAGTAAACCCTCTACCATTTCAGACAAATGGCTGTCTAACCTCTTCTTAAAAACTTCCAGTGGTTAATTAACAGAATGACAGAATTGGAAGAGACGTTGGAGGTCTTCTAGTCCAACCTCCTGCTCAAGCAGGGATTCTGGTGGCAGACAAGGGAAATCAATCAATGTTGGAGGAACACATAACCCTACAACGTGTCCAATGAATGGTTTCTTTCAGATCTCTCATTATCCAAATGGGTAACCTGGAAGAGAAGCTGCTGAGTGAGCATGCGCACTCTGGGAAAGGAACGTCCGGTTTCCCCAGCACGCACATGTGCACCAGCCAGCTTGTCCTCCGGTTACTGGCATGCATGCACGGGCAGCGATCAGCCGGCCAACATCCCATGAGCACAATAGAAACTGGAAGACCAGCTCCTCTGGTTTCTGGCACTGCCACAAAAAGCAGCTGATCGTCGCATGCACATGCACACCAGAAACCTGGAAGAGGGCATGGCTCCATGTGCCACTTGGCCACGTGTGCCAGAGGTTTGCCTATACCCTTTCAGACAAATGGTTGTCCAGCCTCTTCTTAAAAACCCCCACAACTTCTGGTGGCAAGCCGTTCCACTGATTCATTGTTCTCACAGTCAGGAAATTTCTGCTTAGTTCTAGGTTGCTTCTCTCCTTGATTGGTTTCCACCCATTGCTTCATTTTGACAGCATGCCAGACTGGGGCATTCTGGGTGTTGTAGTCAAACGTGGTTGGAAGATGCTGACTTCAATCGAAATCAGAATAGAGCTGGAAGGGACCTTGGAGGTCTGCTAGTCCAACCCCCTACTGGACCCCCTGCTGGTCCAGATCCTTTGCGAATGCTTCCAGTGGTGGAGCAGTTGATGGAAAAGTTATTCCATTGGTTAATAGTCCTCCCTGTTAGGAAGTTTCTCCTTAATTCCAGGTTGCTTCTCTCCTTGATTAGTTTCCACCCGTTGCTTCTTCTCCTGCCTTCTGGTGCTTTGGAGAATAAGTTGACCCCCTCTTTTGGGGGCAGCCCCTCAAATATTGGAATACTGCTACAGTATATCACAGAAGTGAGTACACCCTCTCACATTCTGTAAATATTTAAGGATATCTTTCCAGCAGTTTAGACATTAATGGCTGTATGTTGCCTTATTTTGAGGGGACATCACATTTACACTGTTATACAAGGTGTTTACTCACTACTTTACATTGTAGCCGAGTGTCATTTCTTCAGTGTTGTCACACGAAAAGATATCCTTAAATATTTACAAAATGTGAGAGGGGTGTACTCACTTTTGTGGTGTATATAAAACACTGGAATACTGATATGAAAATATCAGATTGCCATTCTGATATACCAAACCTGCAGACATCCCTATCCTCATGAAAAAGGCTAATTCCCCAGTAGAAACGGCAAAGTCAAAGGGCCACATAGAATGTTCTTGTAGGAATTTATGATGCATCCCTTTTTGTAAGTGTACATTTGTCATTTTCCCTCTAAAAAGTTACTAGAGAACTGGGAAAGATGTTGAAAAAGATGTGGAAAGTTGGCAGGACAGGTAGTCCTCGACCTACGGCCACAATTGAGCCCCAAATGCAAAATTCTGTTGCAAAGCAAGGCACTTGTTAAGTGAGTTTTGCCTCATTTGACGACCTTCCTTGGCGCAGTCGTTAAGTGAATCTGGCTTCCCCCTTGACTTTGCTTGTCATAAGGTCGCAAAAGCGATCACGTGACCACGAGACCCTGCAACCATCATAAATGTGAGTCAGTCTCAATTTTGATCACGTGAGCATGGGGATTCTGCAACGGTTGTAATTGTGATAAACGGCCGTACGTCACTTTTTTCAATGCTGTTGTAACTTTGAATGGTCACTAACGCTCAATAGTAGTAACTGTGAGAGGGATCTTGGAGTCCTAGTGGACAACCATTGAAATATGAGCCAGCCGTGTGCAGCAGCTGCCAAAAAAGCCAACACAGTTCTAGGCTGCATAAACAGAGGGATAGAATCAAGATCACGTGAAGTCTTAATACCACTTTATAAGGCCTTGGTAAGGCCACACTTGGAATTCTGGATCCAGTTTTGGTCACCACAATGTAGAAAAGATGTGGAGACTCTAGAAAGAGTGCAGAGAAGAGCAACAAAGAGGATTAGGGGACTGGAGACTAAAACACATGAAGAACGGTTGCAGGAACTGGGTATGTCTAGCCTAAGAGAAAGAAGGACCAGGGGAGACATGATAGCAGTCTTCCAATATCTCAGGGGTTGCCACAAAGAAACTATTCTCCAAGGCACCTGAGGGCAGAACAAGAAGCAATGGGTGGAAACTAATCAAGGAGAGAAGCAAACTTAGAACTGAGGAGAAATTTCCTGACAGTGAGGGCAATTAATCAGTGGAACAGAAGTTGCCTCCAGAAGTTGTGAATGCCCCAACACTGGAAGTCTTTAAGAAGATGTTGGATAGCCATTTGTCTGGAACGGTATAGGGTTTCCTGCCTAGGCAGGGGGTTGGACTAGAAGGCCTCCAAGGTCCCTTCCAACTGCTATTGTATATTTGTATATTTGTACTAAATGACTGTTGTAAGTCGAGGACTACCTGTGTTTATTAATTACGTTAATTGGCTGCCAATCTTGTATCGAAACGATGCAATAAAGAGGCCTCCCCTGCTTTTTGAAAAGCGAGCAAAGGGGAAATGATTGAAATGCAGCTAAATTATACATGGAATAGAGAAAGTGGTTGGGTGGCCTCCCTCCCTCTTTTAATTGATGGATCATCTGGTGAAGCTACCAAAAAGTTGTACAGATGGCCATAAATATGCATGACTATGAGAGGATTAGATTAATTTATGGACAGCAATGAATCCTGATGGCTACATGTTACTTTCAGAGAGAGTGCTCCTCTCAACCCTTAATCCCAAAGGTGCTTTTTTTCAAGAGGCACCGGGACTTTCTGGTTTTTCTTTTGAAGACGTTTCTCTTCTCATCCGAGAAGCTTCTTCAGCTCTGACTGGATGGTGTGGAAGGGAAGGATTTATACTCCTTGGAGACAGCTGGTCATTTGCATCCTTTTAGAGGGTCATTGAGGCCACTTGGAGATTTGTCTGTGTCCTCAGGGTCACCTGAGTGGTGCAAATGATTCATGTAGTCCAAATTCTTTTCTCTAGAAATCCATTCTTACTCCCACCCCATTCCAAGGGTCTCCATCCCAAATTGTGTAGCTAAAAGTATGTAGAGATTCTCAATCATCCAAGGTCATGATTGTCCCAAAAGTGCCTTTTCAAGAGGCAACTGGACTTTCTGGTTTTTTTCTTTGAAGATGTTTCTCTTCTCATCCAAAAAGCTTCTTCAGCTCTGCTTGGATGGTGGGGAATGGAAGGATTTATACCCCTTGCAGGCAGTTGGTCATTTACATCCTTTTAGAGGGTCGTTGAGGCCACTTGGAGATTTGTCTGTGTCCTCAGGGTCACCTGAGTGGTACAAATGGGGGGTGGATCCTTCATGGCTGCGGGATGTTTTCTCCCCTGTGCCGCCATCCTGCAGCCCAGAAGGCTCCACCCCCATTTGCACTACCATTTCCCCATTGGGGATGAGGAAGTATTCTGCAGGGGCTTCTGAAATAAATGTGTGGTTTTTGTTCCCCTTCTCCGTTTCGTTCTTAGTGGCGGGTCCTGTTTCGTCCCTGGTTGTGGACTTCGATGCCCTCGACGCTGAACTGAAAGAAGCCGAAGCCGAAGGAGGCGAAGAAGAAGAAACGGAAGTGGTGATAGGAGAGAAAGTGGAATCGCCGGTAAGGCTTCAGAGCAATCTTCTATCTGAGGGTGGTCAGATTAACAGAGTTGGAAGGGAGCTTGGAGGTCATCTAGTCCACTCCCCCAAGCAGGAGACCCTCTACCATTTCTGACAAATGGCAGTCCAATCTCTTCTTGAAAGCCTCCAGGGATGAAGCTCCCAGAACTTCTGAAGGCACCTTCTGTTCCATGGGTTGATTGTTCTCCCTGTCAGAAAGTTTCTCCTTATTTCCAGGTTGAATCTCTCCTTGGTCAGTTTCCATCCATTATTCCTTCTCTGGCCTTCAGGGGCTTTGGAGAATAGCTTGACCCCCTGCTCTCTGTGGCAGCCCCTCAAATATTGGAAGATGCTATCCTGTCTCCCCTGGTCCTTCTCTTCCCTAGACTATCCAGGCCCAGTTCTTGCAACCGTCCATTGTATCTTTTAGCCTCCAGTCCCCTAATCATCCTGGTTGCTTTTCTCTGCACTCTTTCTAGAGTCTCAACATCTTTTTTATAGTGACCAAAACTGAATGGAATACTCTAGGTGTGGGTCTTACTAAGGCTTTATAGAATGGCATTAGTACCTCCCTTGATCTTGATTGTGTCCCTCTGTTAATGCAGTTTAGGATTGCATTGGTCCTTGACTTATGACTGCAATGGAGCCTAAAAGTTTTGTTTGCTAATTGAGACAATGGTTGAGTTTTGCTCCATTTCACAACTTTCTTGCCAGAATTGTTCAGTGCAGCACTGCACTTCTTACATTGGTCATCTGGTTGTTAAGTGAATCTGACTGTCAGGGTTCCAAAATAGCATCCAAAATTAAATCAGATTCCGAGGCAAAGGATTCCTCAAAGTCCCAGTTGATTAAGAGAGCCATGTTGGCACATCTGGGAAAACCCGAATCTGAAAGCTTCCCAGTTTCCCCCACCCAGTTGAAGGTTCAAGATCTTGCCCCCACATCCACCAGTCCATCCCATGGTCCAATCTCCTACTGCCATGCTGGCAGTTCCACCCATCCAGTTCCGGTCAGGTGCAGAGTTGCAGAGACAAAGGATGACCTTGGCTTTCTAGAAAGAATGTTGTTATGGCTGCATCTCATCTAACTCCATACAATTCCCTCCTTCCATTTTCCCACCATAGAAACTGCATAGTAGAATAGAATATTAGTGTGGCAGGCCAAAGATCCCAAAAGGAAACTGGCTGCAGGCCTGACGCTGATGGTTCACGTGACCCCAGGACAGTGGGGTCAGCATAAATAGGAGTCAGTTGCCAAGCATCTGAATTTTGATCACGTGACTGCGGGGAGGCCACAACAGTCAACAATTGTAATGTCCGTAGAGATTCTCCGTCCTCCAGGTCCTGGTTGTCCCAACGGTGCTTTTCCAAGAGGCCACTGGATTTTCTGCTTTTTCTTTGAAGACATTTCGCTTCTCATCCCAGAAGCTTCTTCAGCTCTGACTGGATGGTGGGGAAGGGAAGGAATCATGTTCCTTGCAGACAGCTGACCATTTACATCCTTTTTAGAGGGTCCTTGAGGTTACTTGGAGGTTGGTCTGTGTCCTTGGGATCACCTGAGTGGTGCAAATGGTTGTGGAGCCTTCTTGCATACAGGACAAAAACACCCTGCAAAAAGCACAAGTCCACAACACAGTCCTTTCAGCAGCCCCAAGAAGGCTCCACGCAATTTTATTATTATTATTAAATTAGCCCCTATATGCGGCGAATGGGTAGTTAAGAAGATAGATAGATAGATTGATAGATTGATAGATAGATGGATGGATGGATGGATGTGGGTGGTGGATGATAGATAGATAGAGTAGATAGATAGATAGATGGATGGATGGATGGATGGATGGATGGATGGATGGATGGATGGATGGATGGATGTGGTTGGGTGGATGATAGATAGATGGAGAGATAGACAGACAGACAGACAGATAGGGATGGATGATAACTAGCTAGCGAGAGAGAGAGAGAAAGAGAGAGAGAGATATGGATGGATGGATGGATGGATGGATGATAGATAGATAGATAGATAGATAGATAGATAGATAGATAGATAGATAGATAGATGGATGGATGGATGAAGGGATGGAGGGATGAATGGATGGAGGGATGGATGGATGGACAGATAGATGGAGGGAGGGTAGGATGGATGGAGGGAAGGAGGAGGGAGGGAGGGAGGGAGGGAGGGAGGGAAGGAGGAAGGGAAGGATGGGGGGAGGGATGGGGGGATGGAGAGATGAAGGGATGGACCGATAAGCCAACCAACCAATTGTCTTCCTAATCCTTTGAGTTTGATGATGGATTGAGTCTTTCCGTCAGGATCAATTATCATTCAATCTTGGGTGAGCAGCCCTTACAAAGATTGGAATCCTTGCTAGTTTTCAGCTTGGTCTCCTTCCTTCCTTCCTCTTCCAACAGGAGATCCTGGTGGAGAAAGAGGAGGAGGCCCCCATACGAGGCGTCCAGGAGCGGAAGCTGACCAACCAGTTTAATTTCAGCGAAAGAGCCTCCCAGACCTACAACAACCCTGTGAGGGTAGGAATCCTCCCTTCCCTTTGGATCCCGGGCAAAGCTCCCTTTTCCGGGGCTCTTTCAAGCAGGGTAGAGGTTGTCCTTGACTTACGACCACAGTTGAGCCCCCCCTCCCCAATTTCAGTTGCTAAACGAGATAGTTGTTAAGCGAGTTTCACCCCATTTCATGACCTTTCTTGCTACAGTTGTTAAGTGAATCACCACAATGGTTAAGTTAGTCACATGGTTGTAAAGTGAATCAGTCTTCCCCCTTGACTCTGCTTGTCAGAAGGTCGTAAAAAGGGATCACATGACACACACACACCCAGGATGCTGCAACCATCATAGATACAGATCGTCCTGGACTTAACCACCACAATTGGGTTTAAATGTATGTTGTTAAGTGAGACATTCGTTGAGATTTGCCCCATGTTATGATTTTTTTTGTCATTTTGAATCACTGCAGCTGTTAAGTGAGTCACATGGCTGTTAGGTGATGTTCACGGTCCCTCAGACTGTTGGGGGGGGCGGACTGGCTGGGTGGGCATGGCTAGGTGGTCATGTGACTGAATGGGCGTGGCCAATTTAACAGTCCATTAAACAACATTAAAGGTTAATTTGTTTTGCTCCTGGGGGTGTTTTCTTTGCATGTGGCTCCTTTGACTGCCTTTTTCTTTTCCCTAGATCTTGTGGCCCCACTTCAGGAAATTCAACTTGGCAGCAATTCTTCCCAGCCCCAAGGAGCTTGAGAAATCTCTCTCTCTCTCTCTCTCTCTCTCTCTCTCTCTCTCTCTCTCTCTCTCTCTCTCTCTCTATCTATCTATCTATCTATCTATCTATCTATATTATTTGTTTCCCTCTCTCTTTCTCTCTGTCTCCCTCTTTTTCTGTCTCTCTTTCGTCTCCCTCTCTTTCTCTCCCTCTCACACTTTTTCTATCTGTCTCTTTCTCCCTCTCTCCCTTTTGTTTTTCTCTTTCTGTCTCCCTCTCTCCTTTTCTGTCTTTCCCTATCTCCCTTTCTCTCCCTTTCTTTCTGTCTCTGTCTCCCTCTCTTTGTGTTTCCTTCTTTTTCTGTCTTTCTCTCTCTTTCTCCCCCCTCTCTTTCTCCCCCTCTCTTTCTCCCCCCCCCCCCGTCTCTCTCTCCCATCTCTCTCTCTCTATCTTCAGTTGTTTAGGAGTCTAGTGGTCCTCTTCAGGAAACTCATTTTTGAAGCAATTCTTCTCAGCCCCAAGGAGCTTGAGAAATCTCTCTTTCTCTATATATATATATATATGTCTCCCTCTCTCTTTCTCTGTCTCCCTCTTTCTCTGTCTCCCTCTCTCTCTGTCTCTCTCTCTCTTTTTCTGTCTCTCTTTCTCTGTCTCCCTCTCTCTTTCTCTCCCTTTCCCTCTTTTTCTCTCTCTCTCTTTCTCTCTGTGTGTCTCCCTCTATATCTCTGTCTCCCTTTCTCCCTGTCTCTTTCTCTCTCTGTCTCTCTCTCTGTCTCCCTCTTTCTCTGTCTCCCTCTCTCTGTCTCTCTCCCTCTTTTTCTGTCTCTCTTTCTCTGTCTCCCTCTCTCTTTTTCTTTCTCTCCCTCTCCCTCATTTTCTGTCTCTCTCTCTTTCTCTCTGTCTGTGTCTCCCTCTCTCTTTCTCTCTCTGTCTCCCTTTCTCTCTCTCTCTTTCTCTGTCTCCCTCTCTCTTTCTGTCTCTCTGTCTCCTCTCTTTCTCTCTGTGTGTGACTCTATCTCCCTCCCTCTTTCTGTCTCTCTGTCTCCCACTCTGTCTTTCTCTCTGTGTGTGGCTCTGTCTCTCCATCTTTCTCTCTCTCTGTCTCTCTTTCTCTATGTGTATGTCTCTGTCTCCCTCCCTCTTTCTGTCTCTCTCTCTGTGTCTCTGTCTCTCTGTGTGTGTCTCTGTCTCCCTCTCTCTGTCTCTTTCTCTCTGTGTGTGTCTCTGTCTCCTGTCTCTCTTTTTCTCTCTGTGTGTCTCTCTTGTCTCCCTCCCTGTCTTTCTGTCTCTCTCTGTCTGTCTCTCTCTGTGTCTGTCTCTCTCTCTGTGTGTGTGTATCTCTCTCTGTGTATCTCTCTCTGTATCTCTCTCTCTTTCTCTGTCTATCTTCTGGAGGTGGGGGAGGTGAAAAATGGGCCTGTTTTTGCCCACCTGGGGCACCTCCGTGCCTCCAGAAGGATTCTGCAGGCAAAATCCAGGGGAAAATGGCCCGTTTTTTGGCCAAAACCAGTCCATTTTCACCATTTTTTGGCCTCCTGAGGCCAAAGGGTGGGTGGGCTGATGTGGGCGGGGCAGCCTTGTGGTCCTGTGAGGACCAGATTAATGGCTTCAGTGGGCGGCATGTGCCCCCACCTGGGCCGTAGTTTGAGGACCCATGGTGTAACTCTTGTCCCGCGTGCAGCAAATTTCCCTGTGGCGAGTTGTCATAGACCCACCCTTGGAACTCCAAAAGAAATAACTGTGCATTGTTCCAATGCTGGGATGAAATGCTTGACAAACTTCTTTCTTACAGGACAGGGCCTGCCAGATGGAGCCCCCACCCAGAGCCACTTTCTCGGACACCGCTAACCAGGTAACTGCTGCTTTCTTCCTTGTGGGTCTGCCAGGGCATCTGTGCATCCAGTCCAGCCTCTGTCAACAGAGGGATAGGATACAGTCCTAGGCTGCATGTATAGAGGGAGAGAATCAAGATCACGTGAAGGGTTAATACCACTTTACAAGGCCTTGGTAAGGCCACACTTGGTATCCTGCATCCAGTTTTGATCGCCACGATGTAGAAAAGATGTGGAGACTCTAGAAAGAGTGCAGAGAAGAGCAACAAAGAGGATGAGGGGTTGTTTTTGTCAGTTGTGTGCGATTCATGTCAACCCCATGAAGAACGTTCCTCCAGGCCTTCCTGTCCTTTGCCATCCCCTGGAGTCCATTGAAGCTCACGCCGACTGCTTCAGTGACTCCATCCAGCCACCACCTTCTCTGTCATCCCCTTCTTCTTCTTTTGCCCCTCCGTCGTTCCCAGCATTAGGTTCTTCTCCAGTGAGTTCTTCCTTCTCATTAGGTGGCCAAAGTGTTTAAGTTTCATCTTCAAGAACTCCCCTTCTAAAGAGCAGTCAGGATTGATCTCCTCTAGGACTGACTGGTTGGATGGCCTTGCAGTCCAAGGGACTCACAGGAGTCTTCTCCGACCCATCGTGACCCCATGGACAACGTTCCTCCAGGCCTTCCTGTCCTTGACCATCCTCTGGAGTCCATTTAAACTCATGCCGGCTGCTTCGGTGACTCCATCCAGCCGCCTTATTCTCTGTCTCCCCTTCTTCTTTTGCCCTCAGCTGTTCCCAGCATTAGGCTCTTCTCCAGGGAGTCCTTCCTTCTCATTAGGTGGCCAGTGAGAATGAATGACTAGGTGACTGGAGGCTAAAACATATGAAGAAAGGCTGCAAGAACTGGGTATGTCTAGTGTCAACTCCTAAAGTTGTCATAGTGAGAGAAGGGTGCATTCCACACATACTTTCAGCTCAGATTACTACTCTGGTTTCTCTTCAGATCATATAAATCTTTCACAGCAGGCTTGGGAGGGGTGCACCTCATAGGGGAATGTGATTTATGACACAGACTGAGGGGAGGAAAGGAACAGGGGTAAAGTTCAGCTATAACTCAAACAAAGCTTAGATCTGCCTGCGAAAAGATCTTGCCCAAAATAAATGTTCCTAATAAATGACTAATTTTTTTTTTGAAGTTTGGTCTGAGGCTCATGAATCAATTAGGGCATTTTTTTTGCAAACCTGACATCTAGTTTAATGAAAAAAAGGACCAGGGGAGCAGCCTTCCAATATCTCAGGGGTTGCCACAAAGAAGAGGGAGTCAAGCTATTCTCCAAAGCACCTGAGGGTAGAACAAGAAGCAATGGGTGGAAACTAATCAAGGAGAGAAGCAACTTAGAACTGAGGAGAAATTTCCTGACAGTTAGAACAATTAACCAGTGGAACAGCTTGCCACCAGAAGTTCTCGGTGCTCCATCACTGGAGGCTTTCAAGTTAGAGATTGGACTGCCATTTGTCTGGAATGGGATAGCAGAGGTATTCCGCAGGTTCTGACCAATTCTGGAGAACCGATAGCAGAAATTTTGAGTAGTTCAGAGATCCGGTAAATACCACCTCTGCCTGGCCCCACCCCCATCTATTCTCTGCCTCCCAAGTCCCACCTGATGGGGAGGGAATGGGGATTTTTCAGTAACCTTCCCTGCAGTAGGGAGCGAATGGAGATTTTACAGTATCCATCTCCTGCCATGCCCACCAGGCCACGCCACGCCACGCCCACCGAACCAGTAGTAAAAACAATTGAATCCCACCTCTGGGTATCGGGTCTCCTGCCAGAGCAGGGATATGGACTAGAACACCTTCAAGGTCCCTTCCAACAGTTATTCTGTTAGTCAGTGCAACGCCTTGCCTGCAGAAGTTATGGGTGCTCCATTGCTGGAGGTTTTCGAGAAGAGATCAGACAACCCTTTGTGTCTCCTGCATTTGTTCCAAGTAACTGAGGACAATCTTTGAGAAATCTGACTTAGGAATCTTGTTATGTGGGTCTGAATGATTTTAGACTTTGAGGTGCTGGGGGAAAAATAACGTGTTCAAGCTTTTGCAATGTAACACCCATGGAATTGAAGTTCTACTCAAGAAATAGGGGGAGAGGGGGTGAAAGAGGGCACAAGTGAGGTACAGGAAGGTAATTTAAAATAAAATGCAGATAGAAGATTTCACTGGGATTGACAAAGGAGAAGATCCCACAAAACAGAAACCACAAAACAGTAAGGGAGGAAGGAGAACAGGGAAAACCCCGGGGAAAGTTACTCGAATAATAAAAGTAAATACCCTGAAGAAAAGATACAATAACCACAAAAATAGGAAAAAGAAGAAGTTAGGAGAAAAGGGGAGAAGAAGAAAAAGAATTAAAAGTGGAATTCTTGAGAGAAAATGGTTAAAAGAGAAAGAAAGGAGAAGAGAGTTACATTAGTAGACCAAAGAGAAATAATAGTAAGATTGTCATTGTTATATAATGAATAAAGAAATAAAGAAATTATTGTATATTGGTAATTGTAGAAAAATTGAAAGAAATGCTCTTTCTGTTCAAATTGAATTAGAAGATATATGTTGTTTACAGTAAAATACACCAATGGAGAAAATAAGACAGGGAAATTTGGGGTAACTTTGAAGGGGCAATGGAAGATATTGTTTATGTATTAAGAAAAATAAGTATAAAGATGAAAATAATAGGAGAGAATAATTTGTCTGAAAGTGAAAAGAAAACTTTGATGTAAAATGGACTATGTAAATGAGAGGGTGTGTAAGGGCTCCTCTCCTAACTTAAGAGGATGAAGACTCTTGAAACAGAGTATTTCAAAAGGAACCTTTTATTAAGAAGAATGGAAGCCATTAAATTCAAAGCAACATCTGAATCCCCTTAGGCAATGCAAGTAGAATTAAAGCAATAGAGACCCCTCCCATTTGTTAGAATGCAGATTCTAGCCAATACGCAGGTGTGAAGATGTTTCCTTTATCAACTGCCCTGAGAGCTGAATAAACATACATTCCCATGGCTACCTTCTGTTAGACAGTAAAGTGAAACGTCCCACATGGCCATCATAAACATTCCCCCAAAAGGTGATGGGATCTCAGGCATTTCAGCGCCAGGAAACCAGTTGTAAAATATCAGTTGTCACAGGCACTGCCAATAAATTGACTCCAAGGGCCCCCTCCTCCCAACTGAAAGGCAGTATCACTTTTAGGGATCTGACAGGGTGTAAAAGAAAAAAATCCGGGCAATGCTTTGTTCCTATAATATATATAATTTGTATTAAAAAAAAAACTTGAATTGGAATTGAAGGTCTGTTTAATGTTATTTTTCCTCTTTTTCTGTGTGCCTGGCAGGATCTTAGCTCTTCCTCCCTGTCCTTAGTTATAGGCACTTGGGGAATTTTCTTATGGAACAGTGAAAGAGCTTTGCTTCCAGATTCTACCTTTCTATCTTCTTTGCTTTTTCCTTCCCTCCTTCCTAAACCCACTTTCTTGTTTGCTGCAGTTCTTTCTTGCTTGGGCCTCTCTCAGCCTGGACTTCTCCCTCTCCTTCATCCTGTTTCGATTCCTGTTGGGATTCAAATTTTGCAAACCTTTGCACTCAGGTACTGTTGCACGACGGTAATTGGCACGTCTCTAATTTTGGTTGAGTTGCCTTCTATGCTTGCTTGGCATTTTCTAGGAGAATGCATGGGGACCGAATTAATGTTTTTTCAAGCTTGGTAAGAGATGTGGACTTCAACTCCCAGAATTCAGCTATGCTGGCTGGGGAATTCTGGGAGTTGAAGTCCACACCTCTCACAGCTGCCAAGTTTGAAAAACACTGGACTAGCCGAACCAAAAAAAGCATCTTCCGCTTCTGTGAATCTACGACTGATGCTCTCTTTGCCCCTCTTAGTGGACCATCTACGACGTTTATGTGGAAGAACTTCAAAAACTGGAAAAGTCAAAGGAGAAAGAAAAACAGAAAGCTCCTGTAACCAAGAAAGAAGACAAAATGATGGGAAGGAAATTAACCTCTATGGAATCACAGGTGCTGTTGCCTCTTTCTGTGTTGTGTTAAGTGTGCTTTAATTCTAGTCTTTCTTCAGGCCATCATCGTATCTCCACCTTTTAATAGAAAAGAATGGAATGGAATGGAATAGAGTAGAATAGAAGATAGGATAGAATAGGATTAGAAAATATGGAATGGAATGGAATAGAACAGAACAGGATTTTTTATTGGCCAAGTGTGATTAGACCAGGGGTGTCCAAACTTGGGAACTTTAAGACTTGTGGACTTCAACTCCCAGAATTCCCCAGCCAGCTCTGAAAAAGTTACCACCTCTAATATACACTACATGCACACAACAAAATAAATAAATAAATACAAAATTATGCACAAACCTATATTCTGTGACAGAGAAACAACACAGACTGCTGTGGATGTATGCACGTAACATGGCGAGAAAGACGAATCTTGCCAGTTTACCAGACGGACAGCCTAGGGAACAAAGCCGTTCCAGAATCCAGTAATCCCGCCCAGGACTACCAGATTAACCGTGGTTTGTTGAATAAAAAATCAGCGCGAGAGTTAGCCGAGTTCATGCCGGACACTAAACCAAATGCGAGGAACCCATTCCGGCTGCCCTTGATGGAGCCCAGTGGGTGGCAGGGAAGAGACGATCGATTTAAGCCTATTAATTGATTTTTCGGAACGAAAACGGATGGCAAGGAAAAAGGATCGGACGGCTGATTTAATTAGACCGACAATGCAGGGGCTAATGATGGATTAAGCCTCAAGCCCTCGCTCGGCGTGTTTTCTTCACAAGGCTGGGAAGAAAAACATCTCCCTGTATCCGCATGGAGCCTGAAACTTCACTGCTGAATTATGCACCCCTGTACAGCTAGTCCTCAATTTACAACAGTTCATTTAGTGACTGTTTCACGTTACAACATCATTGAAAAAAGGGACTTACGGCCTTCCCCCCCCCCCCATCTTTAAACATTCATTAGATTATAGGATAAAATACAAAATAGAAAAATGAAGACACATTGGGTTAGGGTTAGAAAAAGCTTTGATTTGCTTCTCCCTCTGTTGTAAGATAAAGCGTCAACATCAAACCACGACGTTTTACTTTTCCATAATAGCAATAGCGCTTAGACTTATATAACAGTTCATATTGCTTTTATAGCCCTCTATAAGCAGTTTATACGGTCAGCCTCTTGCCCCCAACAATTTGGGTCCTATCCACCTCGGAAGGAGGCTGAGTCAACCTTGAGCCAGTCAGGATCGAACCGCTGACTGTGGGCAGAATCAGCCTGCAATACTGCATTCTAACCACTGTGCTGCAACAGCTCGTGGAAGGAAGGAAGGAAAGGAAGGAAGGAAGGAAGGAAGGAAGGAAGGAAGGAAGGAAGGAAGGAAAGAAGGAAAAAATAAATAGCAATACCACTTAGATTTATCTACCGCTTCACAGTGCTTTACAGCCCTCTCTAAGTGGTTTAGAGTGTCAGCCTCTTGTCCTCATTTTACCCACATCAGAAGGACAGAAGGCTGAGTCGACCTTGAGCCTGGTGAGATTCGAACTTCCAAATTGGAGGCCGACAGCAGTCAGCAGAAGTAACCAGCAGTACTGTACTCTAACCACTGCACCACCAGGGCTCATAATAACATAAACTAGCCATTTCTATAAAAACGAATCAATCTAATCAGTAAAAGCCAAAATCAAAAGTTTCATTTCCGCCCCCCCCACCTCGAGCACAAAGTCCAGAATTGGTTTCCATGCAGCCACAAAAGTACTTATATTCTTTTCTTTCATCAAAACGGTCCATTTAGCCATTTCTGCCAACTCCATCAGCTCCTGTAGCCATTCGTCCACAGTGGGAATCGAAATTGTCCTTCCATTTTTGTGCCTACAGTACTTATGACCATGATTCACACTTAATTAATTAATTTAATTTATTAAACTTGTAGACCGCCCCCTCTCCCCGAAGGGACTCAGGGCGGTGTACAGGTACAAATTTAAAAACCATACACTCGATAATATACATAACTAAAATTGAATTAAATATCCCCTGTACAAATTTATAAAAATTAAAAACTTAAACCTTAAAACCAAACCATAAAATTTAAAAATACAAACTGAGGTGGGAAAGCTGGAATTAGGCCAGGCCGGCTAGGTGAAACAGGTGGGTTTTGAGTTTCCGGCGGAAGGAGCGGAGGTCCGTAGTCGTTCTAATGTCAGGGGGAAGGTCATTCCAGAGGGTCGGGCCCATCACAGAGAAGGCCCTTCCCCTGGGCGTCGCCCGCTGGCACAGCCTAGTGGACGGCACCCGGAGGAGTCCCTCTCTGTGTGAGCGAATCGGCCGAAGGGATGTATGGGGCAGGATACGATCCCGCAAATAGCTAGGTCCCGTGCCATGGAGCGCTTTGAAGATGATAACACCTTGAAACGCACCCGAAAAGCCACAGGCAGCCAGTGTAGCTCGCGCAGGAGAGGTGTTACGTGGGAGTATCTAAAGACTCCCGAAACTACCTGCGCGGCCGCATTCTGAACCAACTGCAGCCTTCGGGTGCATCTCAAGGGGAGCCCCATGTAGAGAGCGTTGCAGTAGTCTAGCCAGGACGTCACAAGCGCATGAGTGACTGTGCGAAGGGCGCTCCAGTTCAATAGGGGACGCAATTGGCGCACCAGGCGAACCTGGTGAAACGCCCCCCTTGCCACGGCTGTCACATGGTCGTCCATTGACAGCTGGGCATCTAGGAGGATGCCCAAATTGCGTACCCGATCCACGGGGGCCAGATGTTCGCCCCCAATGGCCAGTGATGGAATCAGCTGGTTGAACCGGGTGCCGGTAGCCACAGCCACTCAGTCTTGGACGGGTTGAGCTTGAGTCTGTTACTTCCCATCCAGATCCGTACGGCTTCCAGACACCGGGACATCACTTCGATGGCATCGTTGGGGTGGTTTGGGGTAGAGATGTACAGCTGGGTGTCATCCGCGTACAGATGGTAATCTACCCCAAACCCACGAATGATCTCGCCCAGCGGCTTCATATATGCATTGAACAGGAGAGGCGAGAGGACCGACCCTTGTGGCACCCCACAAGTGAGCGGCCTCGAGGTCGACCTCTGCCCCCCTACCAATACAAATTGCGCTCGGCCAGAGAGGTAGGAGGAGAACTACCGCAAAACGGTGCCCCTCACCCCCAACCCCTCCAGTCGATGCAATAGGATACCATGGTCGATGGTATCAAAAGCCGCTGAGAGATCTAATAGGACTAGGATGGAGGAGCAACCCCCATCCTTGGCCCTCCAGAGATCATCCACCAACGCGACCAATGCCGTCTCCGTGCTATGACCGGGCCGGAAACCGGACTCGCGCGGGTCTAGATAATCAATTTCCTCCAAGTGGCGTGGGAACTGTTGTGCCACCACACTCTCTACAACCTTTGCCAGAAAGCAAAGGTTGGAGACAGGACGATAGTTGGTTAACATAGCTGGAACCAGGGAAGGCTTCTTGAGTAGGGGCCTCACCACTGCCTCTTTCAGGACGGTCGGCAAGAGCCCCTCTCTCAAAGAAGCGTTGACTAACTCCTGGAGCCAGCCTCGTGTGACCTCCCAGGATGCCAGTACAAGCCAGGAGGGACACGGGTCCAGTAAACATGTGGGCCTCCTTCACAGGCGTCTCCTGGCCAGCTCTTCTCAGGACCGCTTCCCCCTGCCCCAGGGGCACCTGCTGGAGGGTCTGGCGAAAGGCTTTGGCTTCTCTCCGGGCCTCTTCCGCCTCCTCCAGCGGGCCGCAGCATTCCCCATGGTCACATGATCAAAATTCGGACGTTTGATAGCCATCTCATATTTATGATGGTTGCAGCATCCCGGGGTCACGCAACCCCCTGTAGCGACCTTCCGACAAGCAAAGGTCAACGGGAAAACCCAGATTCACTTCCCAATCCTGCTCCTCACTGAACCACCCCAGTGATTTCACTTAACAAATGTGGCAAGGAAGGTCGTAAAATGGGACAAAATCCATGTAACCAATGCCTCCCTTAGCTGCAGAAATGTGGGGCTCCATTGAGGTCGTAGGTTGAGGATTGTCTGTAAACGAGCCTCTTTAACAGTTACAAAAGTCCCTACTGGGAAGTGAGTCTCAACTGACGGTGGTAAATCTCATGAGGATTGGGCACTTGGGATGTTATTCCCGGCTCAAAAAGATGAAACACTGTGCTTGGGAATTTCTGGAAGTCCGGCATTCACACCAATCAGCCATCGCTGGGCACATAGAGAGGAACAATGTCTACACACCATTCAAAAGAGACAGTAAAAAACGGAATAACAGATTGACAGTGTTGCATCTCAGAAATATGAGCCTGCGCGAAATAGATCATTAGGAAGAAACAGAAATTGTTCGAGGGGGCGTCTCCATTAGCGCTTTCTCGGCACGCTTCATTAATTCCCACTGCAAGGCTGAAATTGGCGCATCGGCTGTTGTTTTCTGCTGCTAATTCTGGGGATGAAGACACGGGAGGGTGTGTTTCGGGGGTGACATGGCTTAAATCGGTATCCTACTTAAGCAAGAGGTTGGAGTAGAAGACCTCTAAGGTCCCTTCCAACTCTGTTATTCTATATATTCCGTATCCCTAGAAATGTTCACAAATAAATGGACGGGAAGACCTCAGGAGTCCCTTTCAGCCTTATGGTCACCTCATCTTTTCACCAGCAGCTTTAAAGGAGAATATTGTCCCAGTTCTAATGTTTCAGCTCCTTGACCAGCTTTGGTTGCTGAATCCTACAGCTGTGAAAACGTGGCCTTCATTTCTGTTTAGGGGGCTTTTTCAGTTATGTATTAAATATCATAAAAGTACTGTAGAAAAGATGTCACTTCTTCCCATAAGGCTGTTTTGTAAAACATATATTAGGGGCTGGACATTGTTTTTAAAGAAAAAGTAATTCAGGTAAGACAGTATGCTGTCTGTGTTTTCACCATTGAAAGGTGCTGTTTGGTAGATGGACCTAAAATATTTAATATCTCATTTGATAAAGTGACCAAAATACAAAAAATAAAAAAATAAATAAAGGAGAATATTTGAATTGTCGGGGTCCTTGGTGCTCAATGAGCTTGGTGGGTTTCTTGCAGACGCTTCATGGCCCAAACTAGGTAATATCACTGGCGCTGATACCAACCAACCACCTGCCCCGCCCCTCCTTGTAGGGTAGGGCTGAGGAATTAGTCCAGTATCTGCAGGATAAAATCTCTCAGATCCGGACAGGCTTGGACTCTGACTTGGTAGATTCGGGCAAGTCGACGGGGATGAATCTTGAGGAGACTATCTGGGATGAGTTTGACCCTGTGACCTCCGAAGGCATGGACAGGATTATGGGGAGATTCATTGCGGCCAATTGTGTGCTGGACCCGTGTCCCTCTTGGTTAGTTTCAGCTTCCCGGGAGGTGACACAAGGCTGGCTCCAGGCGATTACCAACGCTTCATTGAGAGAGGGGTTCTTTCCCACCGCCTTGAAGGAGGCAGTGGTGAGGCCCCTCCTTAAGAAGCCTTCCCTGGACCCAGCTTCTTTAGCCAACTATCGTCCGGTCTCCAACCTTCGCTTTGTAGCGAAGGCTGTCGAGAGTGTGGTAGCACGTCAGCTTCCCCAGTACCTGGATGAAGCTGTCTACCTGGATCCATTTCAGTTGGGTTTCAGGCCTGGGAACAGCACGGAGACGGCACTGGTCGCGTTGGTTGATGATCTCTGGGGGGCCCGGGACAGGGGTTGTTCCTCTGTCCTGGTCCTATTAGACCTCTCGACGGCTTTCGATACCATCGACCATGGTATCCTACTGCGACGACTCGGGGGGTTGGGAGTGGGGGGCACCGTTTTACGGTGGTTCTCCTCCTACCTGTCAGATCGGTCGCAGTTTGTGTTGACTGGAGGGCAGGGATCGACCCCCAGGGGCGTCACTTGTGGAGTGCCCCAGGGGTCGGTTCTCTCACCCCTCCTGTTCAACATATATATGAAACCACTGAGCGAGATCATCCGTGGTTTTGGGGTATGGTATCATCAATACGCTGATGATACCCAACTTTTCATCTCTACCCCAAACCACCCAAACGATGCCCTCGACATGATGTCCCGATGCCTGGAGGCTGTGCGGATCTGGAGGGGGAGGAACAGGCTCAAGCTCAATCCCTCCAAGACTGAGTGGCTGTGGTTTCTGTCATCCCGATTTGTGCATCTTGTTCCATCTTTGACGATAGGGGGAGAAATTTTATCCCCCTCAGAGAAGGCCCGCAATCTGGGAGTCCTCCTGGATACGCGGCTTAGTTTAGAAGAACACCTGACGGCCGTGACCAGGGGGGCCTTTTACCAGGTTCGCCTGGTACGCCAGTTGCGCCCCTTCCTGGTTCGGGATGCTCTGTGCACAGTCACTCATGCCCTCGTCCTTTCTCGCCTGGACTACTGCAACGCTCTCTACATGGGGCTGCCCTTGAAGAGCACCCGGAGGCTTCAGCTGGTCCAGAATGCGGCCGTGCGGGTTGTCATGGGGGTACCTAGGTGCTCCCATGTTACACCCCTTTTAGGCGGCCTGCACTGGTTGCCGGTTGTCTCCCGGGTGCGATTCAAGGTATTAATTATGACCTTTAAAGCACTCCATGGCTTAGGCCCAGGGTACCTGCGAGACCACCTACTGCCACCAGTAGCCTCCCACCGTCCAGTACGATCCCACAGAGTTGGCCTCCTCAGGGTGCCATCGGCCAGACAGTGTCGGCTAGTGACCCCCAGGGGGAGAGCCTTCTCTGTGGGAGCGCCTTCCCTCTGGAATGAGCTGCCCCCGGAGCTTCGCATAATCCCCGACTTCCGGTCCTTCCGACGCGCCCTAAAAAGTTGGGTTTTCCAGCAAGCCGGCCTGGCCTGAAGAAAATAAATAATTAATTTTAATTGTTAATTGTAATCTAATTTCTAAATCTCATTGTAAATGTCTATTGGGGTTTTTTTTTTTGGATATTCTATTTAATCTTTCTTTTAACTTTTGTAATACGTGTTTTTATGTTGTATGCCGCCCTGAGTCCTTTGGGAGAAGAGCGGCATATAAGTCCTATAAACCTAAACCTAACCTCCACCCCTCCTCCTCCCCCTCTCCCTCCTCCTCTCTGTAACCTCTGTTCTCTTCTAGCACTGATGATGTTACCTAGTTAGGATAATGAAACATCTGCAAGAAAACAACAAAGGATCCCACCACTGTTATCATCCTCGTGGTCCTCCCCCTCCCTCCTCCCTCCTCCCAAGCAAGTTTAGAGAGCACCAAGGGCTTCACAGTCCTCCTCTTCCCTCCTTCCTCCTCTGTCCTTTCCTTGTAAATGTTTCTTTACCCAAACTAACATCCGTAGCACTGATGAAGTCCCCTAGATGGGTCATGAAATGTCTGCAAGAAAAGTTCAGAGAGCCCCAAGGATCCCTCACGAGCAGCTTTATGGGGATAAACCTTTGTCTTTAGGATACTGGAGCATTCGGCCACGCAAGTCCCTTTCGGGAGAGGGGGCGGTCTATAAGCACTCAGTAAATAAATAAATAAATAAATAAATAAATAAACCCTTTCCTATTAAGGAAGGCTCGGAATAAGCCCTGCCATTGCTCCATTGGTTTGGACCAAAGCTGTCAGCCAAATTTCTGGTGGTATCCTATTCATTTTGGGCAAACGGGTGGTTTCCATACCAACAACGTTGCAGAGATCCTCCCTGGGGAACATTATTGGCGTCGGTATTTTATTTCTTAAGTAATTAAAAGTCTGCAAAAGAGGGATTATTTCTGGCAGGCAGTCTTCAGCTCCAAGATAAATGGGAGTTCCCCTCTTTCTTTTTCCTTTTTCGAAGGTGAATATCGCAATCGGGCCAGAATGTTTATTTCCCACGAACAGATACGGCGCCTCGTGTCGAAGGCTTCCGTTATTGCTGCTGCGTAAAATAATATCACTGAAAATTCCCCAGAAAGGGAGAATTGCTAAGCCAGCCCTCCCGGCAAAGAGTTTGCAAGTGAGCAAGCTGGGCTGGGAAAGTCAATTCCCCAAGACTCTTTACAGGGTGGTTTTCTTGCAGGTATTTTATGGCCCGACTGATGATGTTCCCTAGTTGGGTCATGAAAGGTCTGCAAGGAAAAAACCCAACTCAGAGAGCACCAAGGACCCCACAGTCGTCATTTTCCTCCTCCTCCTCCTCCTCCTCCTCCTCCTCCTCCTCCTCCTCCTCCTCCTCCTCCTCCTCCTCCTCCTCCTCCTCCTCCTCTTCTCTGCAAGCACTACTCCCTTCTAGCACAGGTGATGTTGCCTAGTTAGGTAATAAAATGTCTGCAAAAAACCCACCAAGCTCAGAGAGTGCCAAGGACCCCACAGTAGTCCTCCTCTCCTCCTCCTCCTCCTCCTCCTCCTCCTCTTCTCTGCAGACTCTACTGTCTTCGAGCACAAATGATGTTACCTAGTTGGATAATAAAACGTCTGCAAGAAAACAGCCAAGCTCAGAGAGCACCAAGGACCCTACGATGACCCTCCTCCTCCTCCTCCCCCCAACCCCTCCTCCTTTCCAGCCTTGCAGATGTTACCCTCCCTCCATCCTAGCTGGAGGTTCCACCACTCCAACTACTAGCCAGCACCACGTCTTGCGATAGGAAATCCCAAAGCCAGCGCACCATGCAGACGTCCTCCCAGGGCCTCCTTCCTTCGCTCGCAAATCTTCCCCCTTTTTTTCCACAGAGTGACGACATCAACAAGGTGGCCAAGGCGGCCAAGATCGTGGAGCGGATGGTCAACCAGAACACGTTTGATGACATCGCTCAAGGTGAGGACCCGGAAGGCTGGCTGGGACGCTGCCTGAAAGTGGCACGCTTCTTCTACCAGGGGTGCTTTTGTTTCAAGGGGCAACTGGACTTTCTGGTTTTTCCTTGAAGACGTTTCGCTTCTCATCCAAGAAGCTTCTTCAACTCTGACTGGATGGTGGGGAAGGGAAGGATTTTATATTCCTTGCAGACAGCTGGTCATTTGCATCCTTTGAGAGGCCACTTGGAGGTTTAGTGTGGAGCCTTCTTGGAACTGCTGAAAGGACCGTGTTGTAGGCTGGAGGTAGATGATGTCATACCCCTCCCCCTCTGTTGAAGGGGGGCTGTCCAATTTGGACAGAGACGGCCTCTTCGTCCGCTGTTTCAACCCAGCGGTCCTCTCTGTCTCTCTTAAATGCAGGTGGACTACTGGATCTACGGTGGGTTTGTTCTCCTATGTTGGGCCACATGCTTATGAACAAAAGAACCACTTCATAAACTCAGGCGACCCCCAAGGACACTGACAAACCTCCAAGTGGCCTCAAGGACCCTCTAAAAAGGATGCAAATGACCGGCTGTGTGCAAGGAGAATAAATCCTTCCATTCGCCCCCTGCTCAGTCAGAGCTGAAGAAGCTTCTCGGATGAGAAGCAAAACGTCTTCAAAGAAAGTCCATTCGCCTCGTGAAAAAAGCACCTTTGGGACAACCCTGACCTGGATGGTGGAGGATCTCCATAGGCTTTAGCTTCTTCTCGTCTGCCTTCCTTGGCTCCGATGAGCCCTTCCTTCCATTTCCAGTCCCTGATGTGGGTCATAAGGGTGAATGTCATAAGTAGCTTCTGAGAGGTCCACCGTAGCTATCAAAGGCCATTAAGCTTTTACCTCTATATTCCTTCAAAGTCTTTTCAGTGGAGCACCTAAAAGGTCTGGAGGCAGGTTGTTCCATGGATTAATTAACAGTGTAACAGAAGGGACCTCGGAGGTCTTCTAGTCCAACCCCACTGCCTACAACAGTGATGTCGAACCTTTTCGGCACCGAGGACCCAAACTGGAACATGCAGGCATGTGTGCATGCTGGACAACCGGACACCCCAAGACCACACCGGCCAGCTGGTCTTTGGGTTTCTGGCACACGTATGTGCGCCAACCAGCTGATCTTCTTGTGCATGGGGGCACCAGAAACCCAAAGAGCAGCTGGCTGGTACACACATGCCTGGGTTTTGGGCGTTCTGGGCCATTTTCCAGCCGCTTCTGGGGTCATTTCCAGGCCATTTTCCAGCCCTCTGGCACCCATGAATGCCAGCTGGCCAGGGCACATGTGCATGCCAGAAACCAGAAGAGTAACGGGCTGCCACGCACATGCCTGTTTTGGAGGCTGTTTTCTGGCACTCTCGTGCCCACAAAGACCAGCTGGCCGGTGCACATGTGCATGCCAGAAACCAGAAAAGCAGCTGGCTTGCGTGCCCACAGATAGGGCTCCGTGTGCCACTTCTGGCACGCATGCCCTAGGCTTGCCATCACGGCCCTGTACCATTTGAGACCAATAGCTGTCCAGTCTCTTCTTAAAGGCCTCCCGTGGATGTCGCACCCACAACTTCTGGAGGCTAATTGTTCAACTGATGAATAAACGATACAGCAGAAGGGACCTGGGAGGTCTTCTAGTCCAACCTCCCGCTCAAGCAGAAAACCCAAGGCAGTACCAGCGCTCCTCAACTTTGGACAAATGGAAGGTAGCTGGACTTCAGTTCCCAGAATTCTGGCACTTGACGTCCACCTGTTGGGCATCACTGCCTGTATCCGCGATGGAAAACCTTTCTCTCCTCCTGTGCCTGTGCGCCCCTTGCGCATGGGAGCCCACACAGTGTGCAATGTGTGTGGGACACCTGTGTGCCCCACCCTTTATGCTTTCGTGTGTGACCACCCCTGTGCTCCCACCTCCTCCCATGCCAATGCATGTAACCCCCCTCCCCGCCCTCTGTTTTGGGCCTAGCAGGCCTCCCTGAAGCCCCCTGGGACCAAAAATGGGGTGTGGGGGGAAACACCGCACCCCCAAATGCTCCCCGCACACGTGACCCCCGCCCTCCCGTGCATGCACGTGTCTCCTGCATGCGCAGCACAGACCCAAAAATCACCTGGCCGGCGGGAGGTGCGCGTGCATGGAAGTGCGCGTGCAAGCGCGGTGGAGCTGAGTTGGGGCTCGGTGTGCCACCAGTGGCTTGCACGCCACGGCTTCCCCATCCTCATTTGTTCATTGAAGTTGCGCAATCGTAATTGGCCCACCTTGGTCCCCTTAAACCAGGGGTGTCCAAACTTGGGAACTTTAAGACTTGTGGACTTCAACTCCCAGAATTCCCCAGCCAGCACACCCCTGCCTTAAACTTAGTTTGCGCAAGGGTTTGCCAATGCCGGTCTAAAAGCGGCGTTCGCTTTCTGCTAGATTTCAAGTACTTCGAGGACGCCTCCGACGAGTATCGGGACAACATGGGGACGCTGCTGCCCCTCTGGAAGTTCCAGTACGACAAAGCCAAGCGCCTGGCCGTCACCGCCCTC
Organism: Natrix natrix natrix; assembly: GCA_029891615.1. NCBI lineage: Eukaryota > Metazoa > Chordata > Lepidosauria > Squamata > Natricidae > Natrix > Natrix natrix. Next base: position 46,378 of record JAKRSK010004661.1, on the reverse strand, counting down.
TCCTGGTGAGTGCCTGGCTCTGCAGGGGGAAGGGAGGGGCGCCCTCCAAAAACCTCCGCCGCGGAGCTTTACGATTGAGACGGGGTGGGGGGAGGAGAAATGGGAAAACTTTACTCCTTAACGGGGTATTTGTTATGTGCACTTTTTTTCTTTCTTTTTCCTTGGGTCAGATTCGTAGGTTTGGTTTCATTCTATCTGTTTGTCTTTTATCTTTTGCGGGGGGGGACGGGAGAAAACAAAGGAGAATGTTTATAGCTCGGGGTTGAAATGAAAGGAAGGCTCCTTGGTGCTCTCTGGGCTTGGTTGGCTTCCTTGCAGATGTTTCATAACCCAACTAGGGAAACGTCATCAGTGCTAGAAGGGAGGGAGATTTGGGGAGAGGAGGAGGAGGAGGACTGAGGGGTTGGTTTTCATGCAGATGTTTCATGATCCAACTAGGCAACATAATTAATGCTAAAAGGGAGGAAAGTCTGTCGATTGGAGGAGGAGGAGGAGGAGGAGGAGGAGGAGGAGGAGGAGGAAGAGATGAGGACTGAGGGGTCACTAGTGCTCTCTAAGCGTAGTTTTCATGCAGATGTTTCATGACCTAACTAGGCAACATCATCAGTGCTAGAACGGTGGGCGGGGAGGAGGAAGAGATGAGGACTGTGGGGTCGTTGGTGCTGTCTGATCTTGGTGGTTTTCTTGTAGATGTTTCATGACCAAACTAGGTAGCATCATCAGTGCTAAAAGGGAGGAGAGTTTGTGGACTGGAGGAGGAGGAGGAGGAGGAGGAGGAGGAGGAGGAGGAGGAGGAGGAGGAGGAGGACGACGACTGTGAGATCCTTGGTACTCCCTAAGCTTGGTGGTTTCCTTGCAGACGTTTCATGACCCAACTAGGGAACATCATCAGTGCTAGAACGGAGGGAGGTTTGTGGAGAGTAGGAGGAGTAGAGGGAGAGAGGGAGGCACAAGAATAAGCAGGACTGTGGGATCCTTGTTGCTCTCTGAGCTTGGTGGTTTTGTTTCATTACGCTGAACTAGGTAACCTCATCAATGCTGGAAAAGAGAGAGGTTTATGGAGAGAAGGAGGAAGAGGAGGAGGAGGAGAAGGTGGAAGAGGACGACTGTGGGTTAAAATGAAGGGTTTTTGATGCTCTCTGAGCTTGGTAGTTTTCTTACAGACATTTCATGGCCCAACTAGGTAACCTCATCAGTGCTAGAAGGGAGTGTGGTTTGTGGAGAGGAGGAGGGTGGAGATGGGAGAAGGAGGAAGAGGAGGAAGAGCAGGAGGACGAGGAGCAGTAGGAGGAGGAAGAGGAGGAGAACTGTGGGTTGAAATGAAGGGTCCTTGGTGCCCTTGGAGCTCGGTTGTTTTCTTGCAGACGTTTTACGACCCAACTAGCTCACATCATCAGTGCTTGTCCTGATGATGTGACCTAGTTTGGGTTATGAAACATCTGTTAGGAAACAAATGAACTCAGAGAGCACCAAATAACCTTCATTTTTTTTAAAAAAACTTAAAATAAAGAAAAATGAATAAAGAAATTGACCGCAAGAGGTGAGCTGAAGAGTCACTTCCAGTTTGCTCGGAGGATCGTTTTGAGCGCCTCCGAAGGCTTCAGGGACTGTCTGGAGGCTTCCCTGACGCCTCCGGAGGGCATCTGGAGGGGCGGGGGAGGCTGTTTTCGCCCTCCCCAGGCTCCTATAAAGCCTCTGGAGCCTGGGGAGGGCGGAAAATAGCTTTAAAAAAGGGTGAACTCAGCTGGCCAGCGCCTGGCGTGCCCTGATAAATGGCTCCGCGTGCCATAGGTTCGCCATCACTGAGATAGGATGTACATTGCTTTTACCACAGAAGAGGGCTATGAATTAATAGGCTGGGTTGGAAAATATCTCTCTTTAAAAAAAAAGCATTGCCTTCAAATAGTAAAAGTAACAGGAAAAGGATTTCCAAGATACCAGAAAGGCTAGCAGATTTTATTCGTTGAGGTTTTCTTATGCTGGACAATCTCAAGCTCACAAAATCTTTCCTTGTGCATTAATTATTATTATTCTAAATCATTAAACATAGTTGGGAAGTTCTGGTGTTCAAGTATAATAATGTATTCATTTTTTTAAAGTGTTTCAGTACTTTGAAACTGGCACTCCCTCTGGTCTCCCTCTCTACAAAAATGGATTATGTCCCTTGTGGTTATGGGGGATTTCAACCTGCCGTCGACGGGGGAAGCATCTGAGGCGGCTCGGGAGTTCATGGCTTCCATGACAGCCATGGACCTGACCCAATTAATTCAGGGCCCCACACACGAAGGTGGGCACACACTGGACCTTGTTTTTGTCTCTGGACAGTGGACGAGTGATCTGGGAATAGGGGATCTAGTTATTACACCCCTGTCATGGTCAGATCACTCATCTCTCCGGCTCGACTTCCCCGGCGCTACCCCCCACCGCGGGGAGGCGGAACCTGATTGTCCCAGATGGTTCCGCCCCAGGCGACTGATGGAACCGGATAGGTTCCAGATGGAGCTTGGGCCACTTCCTGTAGCCCTGACCCGCTCCCGGACGGAGGACCTAGTGGCCGCTTGGAATAGGGCGGCTGCTGGGGCCTTGGACCGGGTAGCGCCTTTGCGGCCTCTCCTGCGGCAACGAACCACCCTGGCTCCTTGGTTTACCGAGGAGCTGAGGGTGATGAAACGCCACAAGAGACGCCTAGAAAGCAGGTGGAGGTCCTCACGCTCCGAATCTGACCGAACACAGGTAAGAGCCTATTTACGGACCTACCTTGTGGCACAGAGAGCGGCCAAACGTAGATACTGTGCTGCTCTCGTTGCGTCTGCAGATAACCGCCCTGCCGCCCTGTTTCGGGTGACTCGCTCCCTCTTATCTCAGAGGCCGCGGGAAGCCCCTTTGCAGGGTAGAGCAGAGGAGTTTGGGGAATATCTGCAGGACAAAATCGCTCAGATCCGGAGTGGGTGGGCCCCCTTCAGCGGACCAGGGGAGATGTCGGAAGCAAGTCCTGAGATACCACGCTGGGAGGAGTTTGACTCTGTTGCCCCCGAGGATTTGGACAGGTTGCGTGGGCGACTGTGAGCCACCACATGTTTATTGGACCCGTGTCCCTCCTGGCTTGTACTGGCATCCTGGGAGGTTACACGAGACTGGCTCCTGGGTCTGGTGAACGCTTCATTGGAGGAGGGGTCCTTGCCGGCCGCCTTGAAAGAGGCGGTGGTGAGGCCCCTGCTCAGGAGGCCTTCCCTGGATCCGGTGGAGCTAGCCAATTATCGTCCCGTCTCCAACCTTCCCTTTTTAGCGAAGGTTGTAGAGAGTGTGGTGGCACAACAGTTCCCACGTCACCTGGAGGAAACTGACTATCTAGACCCGCGCCAGTCCGGCTTCCGACCCGGTCACAGCACGGAGACGGCCTTGGTCGCGTTGGTAGATGATCTCTGGAGGGCCAGAGATAGGGGTTGCTCCTCTATCCTGGTCCTATTAGATCTATTAGCGGCTTTCGATACCATCGACCATGGTATCTTATTGCGCCGGCTGGAGGAGGTGGGAGTGGGGGGCACCGTTTTGCGGTGGTTCTGCTCCTACCTCTCCGACTGGATGCAGTGTGTGTTGGCAGGGGAGCAGAGGTCGACCCTGAGGCCACTCACTTGTGGGGTGCCACAGGGGTCGGTCCTCTCGCCCCTCCTATTCAACACATACATGAAGCCGCTGGGTGAGATCATCCGTGGTTTTGGGGTTGGATACCATCTGTACGCTGATGACACCCAGCTGTACATCTCCACCCCAAACCACCCCAACGAGGCTGTCAAAATGATGTCCCGGTGCTTAGAAGCCGTCCGGGTCTGGATGGGGACAACAGACTCAGACTCAACCCCTCCAAGACTGAGTGGCTGTGGCTACCGGCGCCTCGGTTCAACCAGTGGATGCCATCGCTGGCCATAGGGGGCGAACAACTGCCCCCTGTGGAACAGGCGCGCAATTTGGGCGTCCTCCTTGATGCCCGGCTGTCGATGGATGACCATGTGGCAGCCGTGGCGAGGGGGGCGTTCCACCAGGTTCGCCTGGTGCGCCAATTGCGCCCCCTATTGGATCGGGACGCCTTACGCACAGTCACTCATGCGTTGGTGACGTCTCGCCTGGACTACTGCAATGCTCTCTACATGGGGCTCCCCTTGAGATGCACCCGAAGACTACAGCTAGTTCAGAATGCAGCCGTGCGGGCCATCATGGGAGGGACAAGATACTCCCATATAACACCACTCCTGCGCGAGCTGCACTGGCTGCCTGTGGTTTTTCGGGTGCGTTTCAAGGTGTTGATTACCATCTTCAAAGCGCTCCATGGCATGGGACCTAGTTACCTGCGGGACCGCATCTCACCTCACACATCCTCACGACCAATCCGCTCTCACAGGGAGGGACTCCTCCAGGTGCCATCCGCCAAGCAGTGCCAGCGGGTGGCGCCTAGGAGTAGAGCCTTCTCTGTGATGGGCCCAACCCTCTGGAATGACCTCCCCCCCGATATCAGAACTACTACCGACCTCCGCTCCTTCCGACAAAAGCTTAAGACCCACCTGTTCCAATTAGCTGGCTTGACTGATGTATAGTCCCATCTTTAACCTCCTGGCAAACATCTTACTGTGTAATTTTTAAGGGAAATTTTAATTATATTTGTATTTTAATTTAAATTTGGTACAGCACATTCTACCTCCTCCGTTTATATGTTTATATGTTTATATATTTATATGTTTATGCACATTTATATTTTGTATCTATATGGTTTTTAATATGTCTGTACACCGCCCCGAGTCTTGTTTAGGAAAGGGCGCGGGTTATAAATAAAAGTTTACTTACTTTACTTACTTACTCCCTAACAATCACCTGGAACAAAATTGTCAGGGTTTCTTGCAGAAAAATCAAATCCAGAAAGCACGCACAGATAACTGATTCAGCTGGATTCATTAACTTCTTTATATACAGTAGTGGCCAAAATTGTGGAAACCTTTTGGGAAAAGTGTATTTTTGAGGTTTGATGGCTAAAAACACCACTTTATTTTTGAGTTTTAATCATATTCCATTTCTGGAATGGCCTGGGAATAGCCCAGACTTTAACCCAATTGAAAATCTATGGAGCTGACTAAAGAAACTTGTTAGTCAGAAGCGACCCAGCAATAAAACCCAGTTAACAGAAGCCATCATTCAATCTTGGTTTCACATGATAACAGCTGCAGAACTAAAAGACTTGGTTTACTCCATGGGAAGACCACGTAAGGCAGTAATTCATGCGAAAGGTTACCCAACTAAGTATGAACTGACGTGGTGATCATTTATGTATGTCTCATTTTTTTCTATGGTGATAATTTTTGTATAGTTTGTTTTAATTTTCTTCTTCATAACTGCTATTCTAATAGCAAATCCTTCATAAAAATTATGGCATTACATTCTTGATTAAATCATTGATATATAATTTTATGGTACTACGAAAAAAAAGTGGCGTTATTAGCTAGTTATAGAAAATACACTTTTCCCAAAAGGTTTCCACAATTTTGCCCACTACTGTACATCATAGCAGATGAATAAATGTACCCCACCCATAGTAGATTCTTTCAACGTGGTAGAAGTTACAAGCAGAACCCAAACAGGAGAGAACGGTTGGTTTCATCTCAGAGTTCAGAGCAGATAGCGTCTCATTTCCAGCACAAAGCTTCCTACAGACAAGACTAGTTTCAGTTTCAATTCTCAGCACAGGCTCAGACCTGCTTAAGCTCCCATTGGCTGGCTTAGTTGCTATGCCTATTCATTGGCTGGCCTTGTTCCCAGGTCTCTCCCAGTCATGAATATTCTAACCAAAATATATCTGTAACACACTAAAATATTGTCCTGTTGGAAGCAACGTCCTCCTGGGTTCACTTCCAAGTGGGGGAAAAGACACTGGGAACACGGAGGCTGCTTGGAAAGATGGTTTAATGGTGGACAGGATCACGTGGCTTGAGCTCCTGAACAGAAAAGGGGGATCAGATGCTTCCAGATGTTGGGTGAAGAAGAATGCTCTCTCTGGCCTTTGATCTTGATCTTGTATTCTGATTGGTTGTCAGACTCCCATGGGGCCATGCAGGGGCAACTCTCTAGGCTGCGTTTTGAGTCCACGTTTGGTTGAGCATCTTCCCAGGTGCCCTGTGATGAGATGGGTAAAGGGCTAATCCTATCCTGCCTTAACCTCATCACCCTAGAGCTGAAGGGGGGGAGATCTTTGTTATGTGGAATAGACTGGCCCAGGCTTTTTAATGGCCCATTGACAAAGGGGGGGGGGACTATTAAGAGTGAGCCTGTTTCCTGCCTAAAATCACGTTTCTCCCTTTTCACATCCAGGGGAATGTAATATTCTGCCTTTTCAATATTTCCCAGCATATTTCATTTTTCTAGGGGAGGGGTGGGTGCTAACCTCCTACAGTGCGAAGGCTGGAAGGCTGACAGTTGAGACCTCTTTTGTCTTGCAGGAATCCCAAGTACAGAGACTCCTTTCTCGTTGGACACGGCTCCTGTAAGTTGTGTGACTCTCGGCTACGTGATGGCAACACTTGACGATCAAATCAGGAGTTTCTGTCCTGTTGCTTCATTTTTCTCCCTCCTGGATTCTGCAGTCCGACTTTTACATCTTGAGGGACTTTGTCTCTCTCGGTTGCGTTTCAGTGCTCGGTCAGGCGCCTTTCCTGATGGTCTTCTTCCCAGTTGTGGCAAGGAGAAAGATTTGCCACAACAACAGTCAATTAGAATAGAACTGGAAGGGACCTTGGAGGTCTTCTAATCCAACCTCGTTGCTCAAGCGGGAGACCCTCTCATTCCAGAAAAGTGTCTGTCCAGTCTCTTCTTGAAAACCTCCAGGGATGAAGCCCCCACAACCTCTGGTGGCAAGCTGTTCCACTGGTTAATTGTCCTCACTGCTAGGAAGTTTCTCCTTAGTTCTAGGTTGCTTCTCTCTTTGATAAGCTTCCATCTCTTGTTTCTTCTCCTTCCTTCTGGTATTTTGGAGAATAGCTTGGCCCCCACTTCTACTTTGAGGCAGAGCCTCAAATATTGGAACACTACTGTCCTGTCACACCTAGATTTTCACACTGTAAAGACTAACACACAAAAAAAGAGTTTTGCAGCACTGCATCCCTTAGGAATCAAGTTTAACTGAACACCCACACAAACAAACATACACAGAGGGTTGCTGAGGTCTTTCCTTCCTCTAGAGTTTTTCTCATTCTCAAGTTAGTCAATCAGAATAGATCCCGAAGGGACCTCGGAGGTCTTCTAGTCCACCCCCTGCTCAACCAGGAGACCCCATACCATTCAAAACAGGTGGCTCTCCAATCTCTTCTTAAAAACCTCCAGTGATGAGGTACCCACAACTTCTGGTGGCAAGTTGTTCCACTGGATAATTGTCCTCACTGCTAGGAAGTTTCTCCTTAATTCCAGGTTGCTTCTCTCCTTGATTAGTTTCCATCCGTGGTTTCTTGTCCTGCCTTCTGCTGCTTTGGAAAAGAAGTTGACCCCCTCTTCTTTGGGTTAGCCCCTCAAAAATGCATGAATACTGCCGGTATTCGAGAGGTTTTACAGATATATAACTCAATATTTGAGTTATATCTTATATTTAGCTCAGTATTTGAGATATATATAACGGCTGATTACACAAAGCTTCCTCAGGATGCCTTCATTAGCTAAAACCTCGGTCCCAAATTAGCCTCTGCAAATCAAACTTAACAAATCTGTCAATGCGGCCACTGGCACTAATACATTTTCTAAACCGAAAACCTGAGCCGCGGGTGGCCAGGTGTGCAAAATGGATGGCCCTTATTAGATTACACCTCTCCCCCAACAAAGGTGGGGGGGGGAATGGCCGATGCGAGCCATCAATCCTAGCTGGCCGCTTGATTGTTGCTGAGACATTTCATTTCTCCGATATTGTGCCTAATTTCTTTCAGGACACTTGCATGTCCATTTTGTGTTTAATTGGCCAATGGGGTCCTGCACCCCGTGGCGTATTTAGAAGAAGAATAGAATAATAACAGAGTTGAAAGGGACCTTGTAGGTCATCTAGTCCAACCCCCCTCCCCCCCCAACCAAGCAGGGGACCCTACAGCATTTCTGACAGAGGGCAGTCCAGTCTCTTCTTGAAAGCCTCCAGGGATGAAGCTCCCACAACTTCCGAAGGCAACTTCTGTTCCATGGCTTGATAGCTCTCCCTGTCAGGAAATTCCTCCTTATTTCTAGGTTGAATCTCTCCTTGGTCCGTTTCCATCCATTGTTTCTTCTCTGGCCTTTGGGTGTGTTAACAGAATAACAGAATGTTGGAGGGACCTTGGAGGTCTTCTAGTCCAACCCCGTGCTCAGGCAGGAAACCCTATAGCAGCTTTGGAGAAGGGGTTGACCCCTCTTCTGTGTGGCAGCCCCTCAAATACGTGAACACTGTTGTGTGTGGAGGAGGAGGAGGAGGAGGAGGAGAAGAAGAGGAGGAAGAAGACGGGGAGAAGAGGAGGAGGAGGAGGGACATGGGGAGGAGGAGGAGGAGGAGGAGGAGAAGAAGAAGAGGAAGAAGAAGACGGGGAGAAGAGGAGGAGGAGGAGGGACACGGGGAGGAGGAGGAGAGGTGCTTGGTGTTCTCTGAGCCAGGTTGGTTTTCATGTTTTTCTTGCAGACGTTTCATGACCCAACTAGGTAACATCATCAATGCTATAAGGAAGGGAGGTGTGCGGTGTAGAGGAGGAGGATGATAATTTGAGCCTAACCTACCACCATACAATTTTTTTAAAATTGAAGCAATTTCTTGCCTGTGCAATAGGCTGAGGATCCATTCGCCCTTTGTTGATGCGTTCTAGGATTGCATTGGCCTTGTAGGCAGCTGCAGCACACGGCTGGCACATTATTATTATTATTTATTATTATTTATTATTATTTCTTTAGATTTCTAAACCGCCCCCTCTCCCAAAAAGGGACTCGGGGCGGTGAAGGTCACATATTTAGGTGAAGGTCAACCAAGGTGTTTAGACCCCTCCCACTGTGGCAGCTTTTGAGCCTGGTATCCCCTATTCTAGAGGGACGCGGTGGCTCAGTGGCTAAGACGCTTCTGCTAATCTAGCAGTTCGAAAGCAGGTAAAAAATGCAGGTAGAGAAATAGGGAACATCTTTGGTGGGAAGGGAACAGCGCTCTGTGCGCCTTTGGCATTTAGTCATGCCGGCCACAGTACCCCGGAGACGTCCTCGGACAGCGCTGGCTCTTCAGCTTTGAAACGGAGATGAGCAGCGCCCCCTAGAGTCGGGAACAACTAGCACATATGTGGAAGGGGAACCTTTACCTTTATATCACCTATTGTATACCTGTGGGTTATCCTGCCCAAGTGCAGGTCCTTACTTTTCTCACCACTGAACTGCATTTTAGCAGAACGTAATAACAGAGCTGGAAGGGACCTCGGAGGTCTTCTAGTCCAGCCCCTTGCTCAGGCGGGAGACATTGTACCATTTCAGACAAGGATGGAAACTAACCAAGGAGAGATAGTAAAATACATAAAGATTTTTGATTTAAAATGTACAATTCAATACGAAGGAAGTATAAAGAATGATTGTGGTAGAAACGCACGAAATCCATTTGTAACCAATCGAACACGCTTTCCACAAGATGTAATGAAGGATGATTCTTTTTTTGTGTTTTTGTTTAATTAAAACAATAAAAAACATTTGGGGGAAAAAAAGAAAAGCACCAAGCTCGGAGAGCACCAAGGACCGCACGGTCTTCCCTCCTTTTCCTATTCTTCCTCCTCCTCCTCCTCCTCTCCACAAACCCCACTCTCTTCTAGCACTGATGATGTTACCTAGTTGGGTCATGAAATGTCTGCAAGAAAACGACCCATCTGAGAGAGCAGCAAGCACCCTACAGTCCTCCTCCAACCCCCCCCCAAAAAACTCCCTCCCTCCTAGCACTGATGACATTACCTACTTGGGCCATGAAACGTCTGCAAGGAAACAACCAAACTCAAGAGACCTCCACTGACCCCAGAGTCTAAATGATTTCTGAAGCAATCTATTTCCTTTAAACTTTTTATCATTGAATAAATGACTGGAGAAAATTGAGCTGTTTTTCAGCATTAGAGTAACATAAAAACCTCTGTCAGGAAGTTTGGTCACTCACTGCTATCCATCGGAGTCTCCTGAGATTTTACATATACTGTACATCTGTCGGTTTCTTCGACAAACCATGTCCAGGATCGTTTTCAGCTCATCCAGGCTGCGAAATTGTGTTCCCATATAACCACGTAGAATTTTACCAGCTTGTGCAATCCTACGAGAATCGTGCGTGAATCTAAGCACCGCTGGATCCTACAAATGAGAGGATTTCCTTCAATCTGAGTGGCAACTGCAAATCGCACATTGCTCTTTTACAAGAATTTGGAACCGAAAAACTTTTTACCACTTGATGGCACTGTTAAATATTTAGTGAGCATCACCTGTGGTGATGCAAACATTCGTTTCCATCGGTGCTTTAGGTTAATTGTTACTAGGAAATGTGTGATACGGGGAATTCCCCTAGATAAGAGTCCCAAAATTCTGCTTATCAAGTCTTAAATGTAAGATGTAGATTAGGGATGCCCTTGCTACCCGTATTTAAGGAACCAGTAAAAAAAAGGCAGACATCCCCATTTACCTGCAATAGCTTTGCGGGGGATTCCTGTGTCACAAAATTCAAGTCGGTGTTGTGTCCCCAGCTGTGAAGTCAAAATGTGGCCCTGCGCATGAAATGGACCAGGTTTCAGACTCGTGACTGTGGGCACCTGGGTGTTCTCTGAGCGAGCTTGTTTTCTTGCAGACGTTTCATGACCCAACTAGGTAACATCATCAGTGCTTGAAGGGAATAAGGCTTGTGGAATGGAGGAGGAGATGGAGGAGGAGGAGGAGGAGGATTGTGGGGTCCTTGGTGCTCTCTGAGGTTGGTTATTTTCTTGCAGACGTTTCATGACCCAGCTAGGTAACATCATCAGTGTTGGGTGGGATGGGGGTTTGCAGAGTAGTGGAGCTGTTTACTGTTACTCTCAACAACTGCCAAACAAGCCAAGAGTAAGCAGCCCTGACCAAAGAGCAGGGTGGCTGTGGTGGGTAAAAAGAGAAGGAGGAACATGTCTTCAGTCCGTCTGTTGCCAGTTAAGAAAGATATTTCATCAATAAATGAAATGAAACTTTGGGGTTCCCTGCTGAAGTGACTTCCTCCTCTCTTCCTCCTCCTTTTCCTCCTTCCTCCTCTCTTGCTCCTCTTCTTCTCCCTCCTCCTCCTCCTCTTCTTCTCCCTCCTCCTCCTTCCTCCTCCTCTCTTGCTCTTCCTCTTCTCTCATTCCTCCTCCTTCTCTCCCTTCACCTCCACTTCTTCTCCCTCCTCCTCTTCCTCCTTCCTCCTCCTCTCTCACTCCTCCTCCTTCTCTCCCTTCACCTCCACTTCTTCTCCCTCCTCCTCTTCCTCCTTCCTCCTCCTCTCTCACTCCTCCTCCTTCTCTCCCTTCACCTCCACTTCTTCTCCCTCCTCCTCTTCCTCCTTCCTCCTCCTCTCTCACTCCTCCTCCTTCTCTCCCTTCACCTCCACTTCTTCTCCCTCCTCCTCCTTCCTCCTCTTCCTCCTTCCTCCTCCTCTCTCACTCCTCCTCCTTCTCTCCCTTCACCTCCACTTCTTCTCCCTCCTCCTCCTTCCTCCTCTTCCTCCTTCCTCCTCCTCTCTCACTCCTCCTCCTTCTCTCCCTTCACCTCCACTTCTTCTCCCTCCTCCTCCTTCCTCCTCTTCCTCCTTCCTCCTCCTCTCTCACTCCTCCTCCTTCTCTCCCTTCACCTCCACTTCTTCTCCCTCCTCCTCCTTCCTCCTCTTCCTCCTTCCTCCTCCTCTCTCACTCCTCCTCCTTCTCTCCCTTCACCTCCACTTCTTCTCCCTCCTCCTCCTTCCTCCTCTTCCTCCTTCCTCCTCCTCCTCTCACTCCTCCTCCTTCTCTCCCTTCACCTCCACTTCTTCTCCCTCCTCCTCTTCCTCCTCTTCCTCCTTCCTCCTCCTCTCTCACTCCTCCTCCTTCTCTCCCTTCACCTCCACTTCTTCTCCCTCCTCCTCCTTCCTCCTCTTCCTCCTTCCTCCTCCTCTCTCACTCCTCCTCCTTCTCTCCCTTCACCTCCACTTCTTCTCCCTTCTCCTCCTTCCTCCTCTTCCTCCTTCCTCCTCCTCTCTCACTCCTCCTCCTTCTCTCCCTTCACCTCCACTTCTTCTCCCTCCTCCTCTTCCTCCTCTTCCTCCTTCCTCCTCCTCTCTCACTCCTCCTCCTTCTCTCCCTTCACCTCCACTTCTTCTCCCTCCTCCTCCTTCCTCCTCTTCCTCCTTCCTCCTCCTCTCTCCCTCCTCCCCCTTCTCTCCCTTCACCTCCACTTCTTCTCCCTCCTCCTCCTTCCTCCTCTTCCTCCTTCCTCCTCCTCTCTCACTCCTCCTCCTTCTCTCCCTTCACCTCCACTTCTTCTCCCTCCTCTTCCTCCTTCCTCCTCCTCTCTCACTCCTCCCCCTTCTCTCCCTTCACCTCCACTTCTTCTCCCTCCTCCTCCTTCCTCCTCTTCCTCCTTCCTCCTCCTCTCTCACTCCTCCTCCTTCTTTCCCTTCACCTCCACTTCTTCTCCCTCCTCCTCCTTCCTCCTCTTCCTCCTTCCTCCTCCTCTCTCCCTCCTCCCCCTTCTCTCCCTTCACCTCCACTTCTTCTCCCTCCTCCTCCTTCCTCCTCTTCCTCCTTCCTCCTCCTCTCTCCCTCCTCCCCCTTCTCTCCCTTCACCTCCACTTCTTCTCCCTCCTCCTCCTTCCTCCTCTTCCTCCTTCCTCCTCCTCTCTCACTCCTCCTCCTTCTCTCCCTTCACCTCCACTTCTTCTCCCTCCTCCTCCTTCCTCCAGATGACTTCATGAAGCAGAGCCGGGGGATGCTGCTGCTTTACTCCCTGAAGAACCCCTCCTTCCCCGAGTATGTCTTTCCCAGCGAGAGCGGCATCATGTGCCTCGACATCCACATGGAGCACCCCTACCTGATTGTGGTGGGCTTCTACGACGGCAACGTGGCCATCTACAACCTGAAGAAGCCCCCGGCCACCCAGCCGGGCTACAAAAGCAGCACCCTGTCTGGGAAGCACACCGACCCCGTCTGGCAGGTGAAGACTGGGTCTCCTCCCTCCTCTGCCTCTCCAACCCGGGTCTTCACGGAGAACTGAGTTGATTGGCAGAATCTTGGGCGTGATAGAAGAGAATCTTGGGGTCTCAGGGCAGATCCTGGAGTCCTTGGCTCTCTCTTGTGTTGCTTTCTCGCCGACGTTTCCTGACCTGTCTAGGGAATGTCATCAGTGCATCTGAAAGGCATTGAGGTGTTAACTGGGTAGCATCCATCAGTGCTGGAAGGGACTGTGATTTGGGAGGAGTGGAAGGAGAAAGAGGAGGTGCAGGAGGAGGAGGAAGAAGAGGACAGATAGATGATAGATAGATAGATAGATAGATAGATAGATAGATAGATAGATAGATAGATAGATAGATGATAGATGATAGATGATAGATGATAGATAGATAGATAGATAGATAGATAGATAGATAGATAGATAGATAGATATAGGGATGGATGGATGGATGGACAGATGATAGAGAGATAGATAGAGATGGATGGATAGATAGATGATAGATAGATAGATGATAGATAGATAGATAGATAGATGATAGATAGATAGATAGATAGATAGATAGATAGATAGATAGATAGATGATAGATAGATATGGATGGATGGATGGATGGATGGATGGATGGATGGATGGATGGATGGATGGATGGATGATAGATATAGATGGATGGATGGATGAATGATAGATAGTAGAGATAGATAGATAGATAGATAGATGATAGATAGATAGATAGATAGATAGATGATAGATAGATATGGATGGATGGATGGATGGATGATAGATATAGATGGATGGATGGATGAATGATAGATAGTAGAGATAGATGATAGATAGATATGTAGATAGATAGATAGATGATAGATAGATAGATAGATAGATAGATAGATAGATAGATAGATAGATAATAGATAGATAATAGATAGATGGATGGATGGATGGATAAATGGATGGATGGATGGATATTTAGGCAGACAGACAGATATACGTACATACATGCATGCAGATGGATTAGAGAACAAACGAAGGTCTATGAGATTCTCACGAGAGCCAAAGAATTGAAAGGGAAACGAGCTGGTCACCTAGCCAGAAGAACGGAGGGCAGGTGGACCAAGGCAGTCCTGGCTGCAGTAATCTTGGCCTTAATAAGACTAGTATCGTGATGGTGAAGCTATGGCAGACGTCCCACAGGTGGCACATGGAGCCATATCTGCTGGCCCGCGAGCTGTCCACTCCAGTGCGCCTGCCAGCACCGCCCAGCTAATTTCCGGCCTTCTGGAGGACTGGGGGAGGCCGTTTCCATCCTCCCCAGGCTTCGGGAAAGCCTCCGGAGCCTAGACAGGGTGAAAACGGGCTCCCTTGGCCACGCGGAGGAAATCCCAAACTGAGCTTGGAAGCGAGCAGTGCGGCGTGCATTGGGAGGGGGAGCGTAGTGGTGGTTGTGCACTCATGCGCATAATGCTCTTTGCATTATGGGTGCCGGCACGCACATGCACTATCGCATACACATGCTCACATTTTTGGCAACACCCTCCCCCCCCCCCAAGAAAAAGAAGGTTAGCCATCAAAGGACTAGTGGATCACTGCCCTTGTGAAGATGTTAGGTAGTCCTTGACATAATGACTTAAATTTTCTGTGGCTGTGCGAGACATTGGTTAAGTAAATTTTACCCCATTTCACTGTGACCTTCCTTGCCACGGTCGTTAAATGAGTCACTGCAGCCGTTAAGTTAGTCACATGCCGTAATTGTTCTGCAGATCTGGCTTCCCCCTGGGCTTTGCTGGTCACAAGGTCGCAAAAAGGATCACGTGACCCCGGGACATTGTAACTGTCATAAGTACATGCCAGTTGCCGAGTCTCCTGAGTTTTGATCACTTGGCTGTGGGGAGGCTGCAACAGTCATAAGTGTGAAAAAGGGTCCTTTCTTCAGGGCCGTGGTAACTTTAAATGGTCACGAAAGAAAGGGTTTCCACGTGCTGCTTGTGAAAGTCGTACCTGCTTTTATTTTGTTTTTTAAATAGTTTTTATTAAACATTTTCACCTTTAAAAACAGAAAGAAAAACTCAACAACAAATGAAAAAACATACATAACAATATAAAGTAATTATACAGCATTTCTGAAAGGAAGGAAGGAAAGAGAAAGAAAGAAAGAAAGGAAAAGGAAGGAAGACAGAGAGAGAAAGAAAGAAAGAAAGAAGTCATCGCTGCTTTTAAATCTCAGATTTCTCCTTCCTTCCCCAGGTGAAGTGGCAGAAAGACGATATGGACAACAATTTGAATTTCTTCTCGGTGTCTTCGGATGGCCGCATTGTCTCCTGGACGTTGGTCAAGGTAAGGCAGGACTCTTGGATTGGAATTGAGCTGGAAGGGGCCCTGGAGGTCTTCTAGTCCCAATCCTGAAAGGCCCTGGCCTGACTGGGCCTGCTTTCCCCCATTTTCCTCTGAAGCCAACAAAGCCCCCCTCGATCTCCATCGTCTTCCCCAACAGGGCACGATAGTCAGATCCCGTTGCACACTTTCATGTACGTCCTGCGCATTAGCCAACTAGGTAACACCAGCAGTGCTCGAAAAGAATAAGGCTTGTGGAATGGAGTAGAAAGAGGAGGAGGAGGAGGAGGAGGAGGAAGAAGACTGTGAGCAACTTGGTGCTCTCAGAGCTTGGCTGGTTTTTTGCAGACGTTTCATTACCCAACTAGGTAACATCATCAGTGCTTGAAGGGAATAAGCCTTGTGGAATGGAGTAGAAAGAGGAGGAGGAGGAGGAGGTGCTCTCAGAGCCTGGCTGGGTTGTTGCAGACGTTTCATTACCCAACTAGGTAACATCATCCAGTTGCACACTTTCATGTATGTCCTCCTTCCTTTTTCTGCCCTTCTGAGACGCTCTTTGTCCAGGTTCCTCCACAAATTCCCCATTGCACAAAACATATTCCGATCCCCGAAGCAGTTTCCCAAAAATTAAAGATATCAATACAATACAATACAATACAATACAATACAATAGTAGAGTTGGAAGGGACCTTGGAGGTCTTCTAGTCCAACCCCCTGCCTAGGAAGGAAACCGGGACGTTGGTTTCGAAACGAGAGAGCTAAACTGTGCTTTGTTGGGAGGTTTTTCACAGGGTGTGGTGTGTGTGTGTGTGTGTGTGTGAACCTGTAAAATTTTCCCCCCATTCCTCCTTTTTAAGACTTTTACAGCCCAACAAAGGGAAAAACAACAATTTGTCATAGGAAAATTCCAATAGGAAACAAAGGCAACAATACAAGCAAAACTTCTTACTTTAAGAGTAAAGGTTTATTGTTTCTAATAATTTGGAACGTTAGAAATGAATAGATATAAAAGATATAATAGCAGTCATACACTGCAATGACATATGAGTGCAGAGGGCCAATGAGATAGAGCAAGTCCTACAAGCCGATCTGGAACCTTATCTTTTATACTGTTCTTCTAAGCACATGCATGCTTCACAAGTTCACCAACTCTCCCTTTCTGTGAACACCTGTGTAACATTACTTTCAATTCCTCATTTCTAACAGTTTCATTCTTCCTGTTTTAAACGAATCTATACAGGTGCATATTTTAGAAAAACATAGTTCACAGTTAGCAACGGCTCAGCAGGACGACAAATATTTCTGGTAAATTTTGAAATCCTCCTGGCTGAAAACTTTGCGCCATATCTCTTCCTTCTGAGGCCTTCTATTATCCACAGGACTTATTGAATGTAATAGATCAATGGGCTATATTTCTTGACTCTCACACGTTCGTAAGACGGGCCATCCGTGCAGACGTAGCTCAGCCAATCCACAAGTCTAGACCAGGGGTGTCCAAACTTGGGAACTTTAAGACTTGTGGACTTCAACTCCCAGAATTGGCTGGCTGGGAATTCTGGGAGTTGAAGTCCACAAGTCTTAAAGTTCCCAAGTTTGGACACCCCTGGTCTAGACCATCGCTCTGGGGTCCTGGATCCCTGATCCGGAAGCCATGCGGAAGAAATGATGCTAAGCCAAAACATCTCGAGAGCGCGTCTCCTTCCCTCCTTGACACTCTCTGGATCGTTCAGTGTTTGAGGAAAGATTTTTTTCTGTTTATTCTGAGACTACGAATCCTTCACTGGAGTCCTAAGTCTCTGGTGGAATCCAATTTGGTCTGGTGGTTAGAAAGCAAGCCACACGCTTAGTCCCACTTCAGGGGTGAAAGCCGACTGGGTGACTTTGGGCCAATCACTAGGAGACTGTGCGTTCTAGTTCCGCCTTAGTCATGAAAGCTGACTGGGTGAGCCAATCACTAGGAGACTGTGAGTTCTAGTCCTGCCTTAGTCATGAAAGCCAGCTGGGGGACTTTGGGCCAATCACTAGGCAACTTTATGACTTGTGGACTCCAGATCCCAGAATTCCCCAGCCATCGGGGAATTCAGTCCTTACCAAGGGATCCTTGGTGATCCTCTGAACTTGATTGTTTTCTTGCAGACCTTTTATGACCCAACTAGGGAACATAATCAGTGCTAGAAGGGAGTGGGGTTTGCAAAGAGAAGGAGGACTCAGAAGAAGAAGACGATGGCAGGGGGGTCCTTGGTGCTCTTTGAGTTTGGTTGTTTTCTTTGCAGACCTTTCATGACCCAGCTGGGGAACCTCATCAGTGCTAGAAGGGAGAGAGGTTTGCTCTCTGTTTATATATTGATGGTTTTCTCTGTCACAGTTGATGGGAATGTTAAACGAACCCAGAATAAGCCTTCACTTCCTTCTAGCAATGATGAGGTTGCCTAGCTGGGTCATGAAAGGTCTGCAAGAAAACAACCAAGCCATCCTCCTCCTCCTCCTCCTCCTCCCTCCCTCCCCTCCTCCACTCCTCCTCCTCCTCCCTCCTCCTCCTCCTCCTCCTCCTCCTCCTCCTCCTCCTCCTCCTCCACAAACTTCCCTCCCTTCTGGCACTGATGATGCTACCTAGTTGGCTCATGAAACGTCTACATCTGGGATATTCCGGGACTCGAAATCCACAAATCTTAAAAGTTGCCACTGTTGGACCCCACTGAGCTCGATGGCTGCTCTGAACGGACACTAAGTGCAACATCCTCATGAGCACCGTCCTTCCATAAGTTATCGGACACCTTCATGAAGCATCCTGCCCCTTCCGCCTCTTCCTCGCTTTTTAACCTTACTGAATAAAAAAATTAAGTTCTTTTTCTCGTTGACGCCGTGACTCGGACCTTCCTTCCCCCCACAGAATGAGCTGGTCCACACAGACATCATCAAGCTGCTGGTTGAAGGAACGACGGTGGAAGGTCTGGAGGGGCTGCAGCTGCACACGATTGGTACGGCCTCCGGTGGAAGAGACATCTTGGTGGCTCAGGGTTGGACTGGGGGGGGGGGGGGTCCTTGGTGCTCTCTGAGCTGGGTGGTTTTCTTGCAGGCGTTTCGTGACCCAACTTGGTAACATCATCAGTCCGAGAAGGGAGTGGGGCTTGTGGAGGGGGAGGAGGAGGAGGACAATGACAGTGGGTTCCTTGGTGCCCTCTGAGCTTGCTTGTTTTCTTGCAGACGTTTCATGACCCAAGTAGGTAACATAATCAGTGCTAGGAGGGAGGGGTTTTGCATAGGGGGGCAGGAGTACTGTGGGGTCCTTGGTCCTTGGGGTCCTTGGTCCTTTGGTACTTGGTACCAAAAAAGCCAACACAGTTCTAGGCTGCATCCACAGAGGGATAGAATCAAGATCACGTGAAGTGTTAATACCACTTTACAAGGCCTTGGTAAGGCCACACTTGGAATGCTGCGTTCAGTTCTGGTCGCCACGATGTAGAAAAGATGTGGAGACTGTAGAAAGAGTGCAGAGAAGAGCGACAAAGAGGATTAGGGGACTGGAGACTAAAACATATAAAGAACGGTTGCAGGAACTGGGTATGTCTAGTTTAATGAAAAGAAGGACCAGGGGAGACATGATAGCAGTCTTCCAATATCTCAGGGGTTGCCACAAAGAAGAGGGAGTCAAACTATTTTCCAAAGCACCCGAGGGTAGGACAAGAAGCAATGGGTGGAAACTAATCAAGGAGAGAAGCAACTTAGAGCAAAGAAGAAACTTCCTGACAGTTAGAACAATTAATCAGTGGAACAGAAATTGCCTCCAGAAGTTGTGAATGCCCCAACACTGGAAGTCTTTAAGAAGATGTTGATATAGCCATTTGTCTGAAACGGTATAGGGTCTCCTGCCTGGGCAGGGGGTTGGACTAGAAGACCTCCAGGGTCCCCTTCCAACTCTGCTATTGTATTATTGTACTCTCTGAGCTTAGTGGTTTTCTTGTAGATATTTTATTACCCAAGAAGATAACATCATCAGTGCTATAAGAGAGGAGGGGTTGTGGAGAGGAGGAGGAGGAGGAGGAGTTCCCCCCTTCCTTCTCCTCCTCCTCCTTTCTGCAAATACCACTCCCTTCTAACACTGTTGATGTTCCCTACTTGGATGATGCAACATCTGCAAGAAAACAGTTAAAGCTCAGAAAACACCAAGGACCCCACAGTTATCCTCCTCCTCCTCCTCCTTTTCCCATTCTCTTCGTCCTCCTCTTCCTCCTCCTCCCTTCAAACCCCCCTCCCTTCTAGCCCTGATGATGTTAGTTAGTTGAGGAATAAAATGTCTGCAAAAAAAATAATGAAGCTCAAGAGTGTGCCAGTCTGAATTTCCCTTCATTTTTCTTATATCTGCACCAAAGGCAGGAATTCTAGAGAGGCTCCTAAGAGAGTCAACTCCCATGTCAGCACATGTAGAAAATCTTAGTGAGCAGTGAGGAGAAAACAGAAGCCTCTCCTGGTTGGAAGGCCTTGAGATGAGCCAAAGGACTGAGCCTCCGTGCAGTTCCCTTTCATCAGGTGAAGCAGCCTCTGTAGCTCATGGATGAAGATTCGACAGCTGGCCTCCAGAGGTTATGGGTGCTCCATCACTGGAGGCTTTTAAGAAGAGGCTAGCTAGACAGCCACTTATCTGAAATATGGTATAGGATCTCCTGCTTGAGCAGGGGGCTGGACTAGAAGACCTCCAAGGTCCCTTCCATATTCTATTCTACTTTATGTTCTATTCTATTCTATATTCTATTCTACGTTACGCTATGCTATTCATTTTCATCTCTATTCATTTTCTATTCTATTCTTCCTTCCCTTCCCCTCCCCTCCTCCTCTTCTGTTCTCTCCCCTCCATTCCTTATTCCATTCCATTTCTTTTCTATTATTCCATTCCATCTTCTCTTCTCTTCTCTTCTCTTCTCTTCTCTTCTCTTCTCTTCTCTTCTCTTCTCTTCTCTTCTTGTCCCTTCCCTTCCCTTCCCCTTCCTTCCCCTCCCTTCCATTCCATTCCATTCTATTCTATTACTCCATTCTATTCTATTCTATTCTATTCTATTCTATTCTATTCTATTCTATTCTATTCCATTTCATCCCATTCCATTCCATTTCATCCCATTCCATTCCGTATTCCATTCCATTCTATTCTATTCTATTCTTCCATTCCATATATTCTCTTCCCTTCCCTTCTATTCTATTATTCCATTCCATATGTTCTATTCTGTTCCGTTCCGTTCCATTCTGGCTCAAGGAATGTATGTCCTCCCTTTGGTTTAGGGAGATCCCTGAGCAAATTCCCACGAAAATAAAAAGGTAACTAAAGGCTCAGCCACGTCTCCGTGTGGTTGACCATCTTCTTACCCACATTTCCAGTGTCTGCTAGTTCCCTGGCAGACGTGGCCATCCTACAGTCAGATGTTTCCATCAGTTGGCTCGAAAGAACTCCGTATACGTTTTGTTTAAGCAAAGGCCTCCCGTGGATCCAAGCCCAGCCGAAATAAGTCACCAAATATTTTGCTGCCTTATTTGTATTTTTTCTTGGCTTGCCAAACAGGTTGTGGGACTTCCTTTGATTTTCACAAGAAGATCGATTATCTCTTCCTGGTGGGTACCGAGGAAGGCAAAATCTACAAGGTAAGAGAGGCTTTCACTTAAAACCGGTATCAGATTCGGGTTAATGTCAGGGTTCCAAATAGCATCCAAATTAAATCAGAGTCCAAGGCAAAGTATTGCTCAAAGTTCCAGTTTATGAAGAGAGCCATGTTGGCACATCTGGGAAAACCCGAATCTGAAAGCTTCCCGGTTTTCCCCACCCAGTTGAAAGTTCAAGATCTTGCCCCCACACCCAGAAGCCCATCCCATGGTCCAATCTCCCACTGCCATGAAGACAGATTCCACCCATCCAGTTCCAGTCAGGTGCAGAGAGAAAGGATGACCTTGGCTTTCTGAGAAAGAATGTTGTTATGGCTACATATTACGTAACTCCGTACAATCCCCCCTCCCATTTTCCCACCATAGAAAATGCATAGTAGAATAATAGAAAGTGTGGCAGGCCAAAGACCCAAAAGAAAAGATGGCTGCAGGCCTGACAACCAGGTTGCATTTTCTGGTCACAGAGCATAGGTATCCTCCTTACCTGTCAAGAAAAATGTCTCAGGTATTTATGACCCTCACCTAAATAGAGCAGGTGAATACCTCCCAACAGATGGGCAGTGCTAGAAAAATTGTGAATGCATTTCGCTGGTGGATTTGGGAAGGGGTGGTCTTAAGACTTGGGACTGATGGATGATACCAGAGGAATAAATACAATATGTTTGTTGTGGCCTGTCGGTCGCCAGCCCCTCCATCAGCTGAATCAGAGGAGGAGGGTCAGGGTCAGCATTGGGGCAACCTGGGCGCTCCGTGGGGGAAGAGGGAATATAGCTGGCAGAGAGAGAGAGAGAGAGACAGAGGCGGAGCCTGGCCATCTGTCAGGCCTCAGATGGAGAGTCAACAGAGGAGAGGAGAGCAGTGGAAATCCATGGGCCGGTCCTTGGGGCAGAAGAGCCACCACTGCTAGTGAAGCCCCAGCCTAGCTCTGGGGATGAAAGGCAGGGGACGGAGAGGAATAGGTGTGGCAGACAACTACTCATCTCCTGGACGGACGGACTTGTTAGCCTGCGAGAAACTATTTTGCAGTGCTGCCGGCATTCCTAATTAAAGGAATGTTTGGAGTTCACATCAGAGGGTTTTTCGTGTTTGGGGAGCTGGGTCAGAACAACGTTAACCTTGAATTATGGCATCCTTCTTGGGAAGATCTAATCTTCACCATCTTTAATTTTTTGGAATCGCTTTGGAAATGTTCTTGGACCACCGTTGCCAACTTAAGCCTTCAGCCAACTTCTTATGGTTCGTGGCAGAGCCAGCCAGGTGTTTAGACTGGATTTGACATTTTTGTCTACCTGTTGAGCCCTTTCCAAGGACCTGGGGGAGGCAGGTGCTGTCATAGGAAGGCCTTCCAGGTATCATCTTAGAATGTAGCCGGTGATGGCGAAACTTTTCAACCTTTTCGTTAATGGTGATGTTGTTATCCTTAAATATTCTGTGGCATCCAGAGTCCTGGGATTGGTGCGAGTTGTGAACTGTTGCCTCCCCTCCCCTCCTCTCTCTTCCCTCCTCCCTCCTTTTTCTTGGCAAGATTTTTGGAAGTAGTTTGCCATTGTTGTCCTCCTGGGCCTCAAAGTGAGTGACTGTCTCAAAATCACCCAGCTGACCCCCTGCCTCATGCCTAAAACCCACAGTCTCCCAGTTTCTAGGCTGATAGCTATATAGCAATAGGGAGTGGTGCAGTGGCCTAGAGGTGGAGCTCTCGCCTCACAATCAGGAGGCTGTGAGTTCGATCCTAGGTAGAGGCAGATATTTCTCTCCCTGGGCACAATGAGAATATATATCTGCTGAACAAAACTCAGCATTGGCGACAGGGAAGGGCATCCGGCCAGTAAAACACTCAGTTGCCCAGACTCCACCCTGCAAGAAAGTATGGGGTTGTTAAAAGAAGATGATGATATGAATGTAGCAATAGCATTTAGACTTATATAGCACTTCACAGTGCTTTACAGTCCTCTGTAAGCAGAGTCAGCATATCGCCCCCAATAATCTGGGTCCTCATTTTACGGACCTCTTGAGGGATGGAAGGCTGAATCAACCTGGGAGTTGGTGAGAATCAAACTGCCAAACTGCAGGCAGCCGACAGGCAGCGGAAGTAGCCTGCAGTCCTGCCTTCTAACCACTGCACCACCGTACCTTGTGATGCCTTAACCGCTACACTGAACTGGTTGTCTTAAATTTTTTGTGCTATGCTTTTTTTAAAAAAAATCCTATATTACTAGGCCTATTGCATCCAGTTTTGTTGCCACAATATGAAAAAAGATGTTGAGACTCTGGAATTACTGAATTACTTATTATGCATTGTATTACACAGTATACACATGCAACGAATTCACATAACACCCAGAGACCAGTCCCAACGCACATGACAATCCCTAAACACACCCCTACCCACCCCCAAAAAAATTCCCCGCCCCTAACCCACCCAAGCATCCACACTCTACCTAGGACCACGTAGTGCCGTCCATAGCTCACGGATGGTGGCCCTTTAGTTCATTCTTGAGTGCAATGATAGCTCTGGGCTAAAAGCTATTCAGGAGACGTGTGGTCCGAGTTTTAATTCTTCTGTATCTTCTGCCAGAAGGCAACAGTCTAAACAGATTGCAAGCAGGATGGGAAGAGTCTCCGAGAATGTTGTGCGACTTCCTCAAACAGCGAGATGCGAAGATATCGTCCAGGGCTGGTAGCTGGAGCCTGGTGATATTCTGGGCAGGTCTCCGAAGTGGGGCGTGGGAGGAGTCACATCTGGGTATTAACACGGCCCATTTGCCCAGAGACTGAGATAAATCTTGAGGCCACACCTCTGGGCAGTTGTAATGATTTTTTGTAGAGCTTTTTTAACCGCTGCAGAGCTGCTCCCGTACCATGCAAGAATGCCGTATGTCAGGACACTCTCAATATCGCAGCGATAGTAGGACAGAAGTAGATGCTGAGATAGATTTATCTTCCTGAGCCTCTTCTGTGCCTTCTTCACACGCATGTTAGCATTTATGGTCCATGAGAGGTCCTCCGAGATATGTAAATGCCCTGAAATTTAAAACTACCAACCCTTTCCACTTCCTCGCCATTTATGTACAATGGTAAATGTACGTCTCTCTTCCTAAAAGGTGTAAGAAAGAGGAAAGGTGTAAGAAAGAGAAAAGGTATAGAGAAGAGCAATACAGTTGATTAGGAGGCTGGAGACTAAAATATATATACAGAATAGTTGCAGCAATTATATCTGATTTAATGAAAAGGAGGACCAGGGGGGATATGATGTCAGTGTCCCAATCTTTGAGGGGCTGCCACAGAGAGGAGGGGTTCAAGCTGTTCTCCAAAGCACCTGAAGGCAGGACAAGAAGCAACGGATGGAAACTGATCAAAGAGAGATTCAACCTTGAAATAAGGAGAAATTTCCAGACATTAAAAACAATTAACCAATGGAACTGCTTGCCACCAGAAGTTGTGGGTGCTCCAACAGTGGAGGTTTTTAAGAAGCTACTGGTATTAGATATAAGGTCTCCTGCTCGAGCAGAGGGTTGGACTAGAAGACCTCCAAGGTCCCTTCCAACTCTTCTAGTCCGTTCTGTGCTTTTTTTAGGCTTTAGAATGGGGGAAAATCAGTCAAGAAGTCATTTCCATATATGGTTTCTTTAAAAAAAGGGGGAGTTGGAGGGTTTGGCATACAGATAGAATAAAAGATCAATATAAGGAACAAATTTGGTATTGTTATTTAGAATATAAAAGAGAACCTATGGAATGAGGACTCGTAATGAGACCAAAAATGGAGTGGGGGGGGGGAGAAACATTGCCAAAATTCAAACCAGAGCTCTGAAGCTTTTGTGAGGCTCTGGGAAAGATGGAGGATAAAATATTTTAGCAATAAGACTTACAGTGCATGATGTGGGCCTTAGATTCATGCAAGGTAGGGCCAGGATTAACTCATTCAAAACCCTAACAAATAGAGAGAAATAGCAAAAGAGATTGTATATTTTAAAGAAGGTTAAGTAAATTACCAAAATCACACCTAAATTAAGATTACTCAATCATGGAAAATATTCTAATAGAACTAAATGAAGATTGAAAATCTATAGTGATGTCTTTAAAATAAGATTATAGAATGAGAGAAATATATATACTGGCATTAAGAAAAGAGGAAAGAAGGAAGAGAAAGAGAAAAAGAGGGAGGAATGGAAGGAGGTAGGAAAGAAAGAAAGAGAAAGGAAGGAAGGAAGGAAGGAAGGAAGGAAGGAAGGAAGGAAGGAAGGAAGGAATAATAGAGTTGGAAGGGACCTTGTAGACCATTTGGTCCAATTCCCCATCCAAGCAGGCAACCCTACACCATTTCTGAAAGAAAGGAAAGAAAGAAGGAAGGAAAGAGAAAGAAAGCAAGATAGCAAAGAAAGAAGCCATCTGTCAAATAGGAAAACGCCAGATGCAATTGAAATAGGATTGAAGGAGCCATTCAAATGCTAAAAACTCTATTTCAATAAATATAGGACAGGGCTGTGTGGGCTGCAGAACTTTCTATGTATGGAGGGAAGGTAAATGCACAAAAATGTGCAGACTGTTGCATGAATGGCTTTACATAAACAAAGTTTTGCTTAAGACTTTACAAAGAGGAATAAAGCCACACCTGGAGCTGAATATGGAAAATGGAATAAGCTGGTTTATTATTGAGATAGACTCGAGGCACCTGGTGAAATGGGGAAAGCAGGAGAATTCAAGGTTTTTTTCCTTTCTTCATTGATCCCTTCAAGGCCTTTGGTTGCATCAGTCGTAAAGAATATGTGGGGCGCCTTGAAAGGAACATTCCAGAGCATCTGGTTCTCCTCCTGAAGGTAGAACTGGGGTTGGGGAAACGAGGAAAAAGAGAGGTTCAGAATAAGGAAGGGAGCAGAACTAAAAATTCCTTATTTGTCGATCGCTAGTCCTCGGCTTATAACAGTTCATTTAGGGCAGGGGTGTCCAAACTTGGCAACTTTAAGACTTGTGGACTTCAACTCCCAGAATTCCCCAGCCAGCTGCTGGCTGGGGAATTCTGGGAGTTGAAGTCCACAAGTCTTAAAGTTGCCAAGTTTGGACACCCCTGATTTAGGGACTGTTCAAAGTTACAACATCACTGAAAAAAAGCGACTTTTCACCTTTTTTCACACTTAAAATCCCTAAGTTCACGTGATCAAAATTCAGACACCCGGCAACTGACTCGTATTTATGAGAGTCGCAGCATCTCGGGGTCACGCAACCTTCTGACAAGCAAAGTCCACAGGGAAGCCAGATTCGCTTAACGACCATGTGACTAACTTAACAACTGCAGCGATTCACTTAACAACTCTGGCAAGAAAGATTGTAAAATGGGGCAAAACTCACTTAACAAATGTCTCACTTAACAACAGAAATTTGGGGCCCAATTGTGGTCTTAAGTTGAGGACTTCCTGTGTTTGGCTGCCCGTTTCACTAGAAGTGATTCCGAGTCACACACAATAATTGTATTTATTCCCCATGAGGTCACACGAACTCACTTCTAGCATTCGGCAACCAGGCCAAATTTACTGCTTGCAGCGTCCTACGTTATGCCACCATGTTTTAAGACAATTTTGCCAAAACCCAACATTTATGTCCTTTTTGTTGTTGTTAAAACCATGTCTGTAGTGAACCATTGGTTCACTCAACGACCATGGTTTTCACTGAACAACAGCAGACTTGCTTAACAACCACTTAACAACCAATAGCCAAAAGCCAACATGGATTTGTCAAAAACAGATCATGCCAGACTAATCTTATTGCATTCTTTGATAATGTGACAAAATTAGTGGACCAGAGGAATGCCATCGATATAGTTTACTTGGACTTCAGTAAGGCTTTTGATAAGGTAGACCATAACCTACTACTAGATAAAGTAGAAGAATGTGGGTTAGACAGCATCACCACCACATGGATTCGTAACTGGCTGACCAACCGCACTCAACGTGTAGTTCTCAATGGAACTGCATCTACATGGAGGGAAGTATGCAGTGGAGTACCCCAAGGCTCTGTTTTAGGCCCAGTACTCTTCAACATCTTCATCAATGATTTGGATGAGGGAATAAATGGGGAACTCATCAAATTTGCAGATGACACCAAGCTGGCAGGAATAGCCAACACTCCAGAAGACAGGCTTAAGATACAGAAGGATCTTGACAAACTTGAACATTGGGCACTATCTAATAAAATGAAATTCAATGGTGAAAAGAGTAAGGTTCTACATTTAGGCAACAAAAACGGAATGCACAGGTACAGTATAGGTGATACCTTACTCAGTAGTAGTAACTGTGAAAGGGATCTTGGAGTTTTAGTGGACAACCATTTAAATAGGAGCCAGCCGTGTGCAGCAGCTGCCAAAAAAGCCAACACAGTTCTAGGCTGCATTAACAGAGGGATAGAATAAAGATCACGTGAAGGGTTAATACCACTTTATAAGGCCTTGGTAAGGCCACACTTGGAATACTGCATTCAGTTCTGGTCGCCACGATGTAAAAAAGATGTGGAGACTCTAGAAAGAGTGCAGAGAAGAGCAACAAAGATGATTAGGGGACTGGAGACTAAAACATATGAAGAACGGTTGCAGGAACTGGGTATGTCTAGCTTAAGAGAAAGAAGGACTAGGGGAGACATGATAGCATTATTCCAATATCTCAGGGGCATCCACAAAGAAGAGGGAGTCAAACTATTCTCCAAAGCACCTGAGGGTAGAACAAGAAGCAATGGGTGGAAACTAATCAAGGAGAGAAGCAACTTAGAACTGAGGAGAAACTTCCTGACAGTGAGAACAATTAATCAGTGGAACAGAAATTGCCTCCAGAAGTTGTGAATGCCCCAACACTGGAAGTCTTTAAGAAGATGTTGGATAGCTATTTGTCTGAAACGGTATAGGGTTTCCTGCCTAGGCAGGGGGTTGGACTAGAAGACCTCCAAGGTCCCTTCCAACTCTACTATTGTATTGTATTGAAAAAAGGTCATAAAATCAGTTTGTTCACAGAAGGCCGAAAATCAGCTTGAGCGAGGGGTTGGATTAGAAGACCTCCAAGATCCCTTCCAGCTCTATTCTGATTCTGATTCTGACTGTGAGAGGCAGGCTCCATTACAGTCGTAACTCAAGGACGACCTGCAACCGTAGTTGCCCAACTGTTCCCAAGTGAAAATAAGAGTGCCCTCAAAAGCCTCCCAAAAATTCTGCCTGGCAAAGTCTTAATTTTCAACTGCAGCACCATTAGACCAAGGCAGATTTCCACCCGAGCAGACGTTGGTTCAGTTAATGTCCATTTTGGAAGCCCGGGGGGTCATTATCTAAATCATACCAGGCCTGTCTCCATAACTGAATGGTTTCCGCGTTAAAAAAAACATGTGCAGCCTTAAACAGATGCTGCTGTGCTGTGCATATGGATTGTGAATCTCCTTGAATTGTGTAACCTTTAATTAATAACCAGAGCCGCAGTATAGCTAGTGTCAGGGTTCCAAATAGCATCCAAAAGTAAATCCGAGTCCAAGGCAAAGTATTGCACAAAGTTCCAATTTATGAAGAGAGCCA
The DNA here is from genome assembly GCA_029891615.1 of Natrix natrix natrix. Taxonomy (NCBI): domain Eukaryota; kingdom Metazoa; phylum Chordata; class Lepidosauria; order Squamata; family Natricidae; genus Natrix; species Natrix natrix. The sequence continues at coordinate 17,684 of JAKRSK010004661.1, read as the reverse complement.
TGTTGGCCCATCTGGGAAAACCTGAATCTCAAAGTTTCCCGGTTTTCCCCACCCAGTTGAAAGTTCAAGATCTTGCCCCCTCACCCACAAGTCCACCCCATGGTCCAATCTCCCAGTGCCATGCTGGCAGTTCCACCCATCCAGTTCCGGTCAGGTGCAGAGACAAAGGGTGACCTTGGCTTTCTAGAAAGAATGTTGTTATGGCTACATAGCATCTAACTCCATACAATCCCCCCCTCCCACTTTTCCACCATAGAAAATGCCTAGTAGAAGAATAGAAAGTGTGGCAGGCCAAGGATACAAAAGAAAAGATGGCTGCAGCCCTGACAGCTAGAATTTTTAGGGCAGGGGTCCCCAACCTTGGCAACTTTAAGACTTGTGGACTTCAACTCCCAGAATTCCTCAGCCAGCAAAGCTTCTGTTAGTTGAAGTCCACAAGTCTTAAAGTTGCCAAGGTTGGAGCACCCTTGTTCTAGGCAACAGAGAGTCCTCGACTTACAACCATTCGCTCAGGGACCTTCCAAAATGGCAGCGGCACTGACGAAGGGACTTACGACGTGTAGCCAAAGGTATGATTTCTCCAATGCCCCTCGGTCGCTAGAAGCAACCGGAGGGACCCTATCTTGGCCCTGCTTTGAAAGATGGCGCATCACGACCCATGTCACACCCATTCAAATCAAACTCCAGTTACCAGTCCCACCCGCAGGTCAATACAGACAGCCCTTGAAAAAAGTGACTTTGGACCGTTTTTCACACTTAACGACTGTTGCTGCCATCCCCATGGTCATGTGATCAGAATTCAGTATGCTTGGCAACTGACTCGCATTTATGACAGTTGCAGCGTCCCAGGAGGTCACGCGGTTCCCCTTTTGCGACCTTCTGACAAGCAAAGTCAAGGGGGAGGCCAGATGCACTTAGCAACTGTGGCCGTTATAATTTCAAACCATCATTAAACAAATTGTTGTAAGTCAAGGACGCCTGGAAAGTTTTTACTGTTTATTTCCTCTCCTGAAAGATGAGCCTGGCCTTTGATGAGAGGAAAAAGGGAATGTAGAATAGAATATAAAATATATAGAATAACAGAGTTGGAAGGGACCTTGGAGGTCTTCTAGTCCAACCCCCTGCTTAGGCAGGTAACCCTACACCACTTCAGACAAATGGGTGTCTAATCTCTTCTTTAAAACTTCCAGAGTTGGAGCATTTACAACTTCTGGAGGCAAGCTGTTCCACTGATTAATTGTTCTAACCGTCAGGAAATTTCTCCTTAATTCCAGGTTACTTCTCTCTTTGATTAGTTTGACAGACAGAAGGAAGGAAGGAAGGAAGGAAGGAAGGAAGGAAGGAAGGAAGGAAAAGGAAGAAAGAATAGAATAGAATAACAGAGTTGGAAGGGACCTTGTAGGTCATATAGTCCAACCCCCTTCTGCCCAAGCAGGAGACCCTATACCATTTCTGACTAAACATACCCAGTTCCTGCAACTGTTTTTCATATGTTTTAGCCTCCAGTCTCCGCCCTCTTAGTAACCTTGGCACAACAATTTAGGAAAGAATCAAAAAGTCGTCCTAATTCGCCCTCAAAAAACAAAACAAAACAAAACCCCATAAAATTTGCTTTGGGCTATTTTTGGTAGAGAAGCAGGAGCCGGGCTGCTTTGCAACACGCTGAGCTGCGATAAATCTTAACAGTGATGAGAGCGATTTAGGAAAAGAGGCTGTTGCATTTTTATGTGGCGATGGTGATGTTTCCTGCTTAAGAAGTGAGTCGGCAAAGGGGGAAGGGAGAAACTTCTGAATCACCAGAAGTTCTGAATGCCCCAACACTGGGAATTTTTAAGAAGACGTTGGATAACCATTTGTCTGAAGTGGTTTAGGGTTTCTTGCCTAGGCAGGGGGTTGGACTAGAAGATCTCCAAGGTCTCTTCCAACTCTGTTATTCTATTCTAATCAGGCGAAGGTCTCAAACCACCCCGAAGGTGCTTTTGTTTCAAGAGGCAACTGGACTTCCTTGTTTTTCTTGGAAAGCGTTTCGCTTCTCATCCAAGAAGCTTCTTCAGCTCTGACTGGATGGTGGGGAATGGAAGGATTTTATATTCCTTGCAGACAGCTGGTCATCTGTCTCCTTTTACAGGGTCCTTGAGGCCACTTGGAGGTTTATCTCTGTCCTCAGGGTCCCCCGAGTGGTGCAAATGGTTCCTGTAGTCCATAATTTTGGGGAAATCCATTGGAAACAGACAAACCTCCAAGTGGCCTCAAGGACTGGATAAAAGGATGCAAATGACCAGGTGTCTGCAAGGAACATAAATCCTTCCATTCCCCCACCATCCAGTCAGAGCTGAAGAAGGTTGTCCCAAAGGTGCTTTTTCAGGAGGCAACTGGACTTTGTTTTTGCTTGAAGACATTTCACTTCTCATCCAAGAAGCTTCCTTGGTTCTTCAGAGTTGAAGAAGCTTCTTGGATGAGAAGCAAAATGTCTTCAAAGAAAAGCCAGAAAGTCCAGTTGCCTCTTGAAAAAGCACCTTTGGGACAACCTGGATGGTTGAGAATCTCTACAGCAGGGGTGTCCAAACTTGGGAACTTTAAGACTTGTGGGCTTCAACTCCCAGAATTCCCCAGCCAGCTAGGCTTCAAGTCCAGAAGTCTTAAAGTTCCCAAGTTTGGACACCCCTGCACTAAACCCAAAAGGAAAAAAAGGACCCAAAAGGAAAAAAAACCATCTTTCAAGACAACATTACAGAAATCCTGCAATGGAATAGGGCTGGAAGGGACCTTGGAGGTCTATTGGTTCAGGCTCTCTGTCCAAGGTGGTAGTCCTCATCCTATCCCTGGACAAATGGCTGTCCAATCTTTTCTTGAAGACTTCCAATGTTGGAGCACCCACAACATCTGGAGGTAAGCTGTTCCACTGATTAATTGTTCTCAGAGCCAGGAAATTTCTCCTTAGTTCTAGGTTGGTTCCTTCCTTGATTAGTTTCCATCCATTGCTTTTTATCCTGCCTTCAGGTGTTTTGGGGAATAAGTCAACCCACACTTCCATATGACAACCCTCTTGGAGGATGCTAACAGATCTCTCCCCAAGTCTTCTCTTTGTGAGGCTAGATATACAAGGAATAACGGATGAAAACTGAACCAGGAGAGTTTCAACCTGGAAATTGGGAGAAATTTCCCGACAGTGAGAACCATCAACCCATGGAACAGAAGTTGCCCTTGGAAGTTGTGGGAGCTTCATCACTGGAGGCTTTCAAGAAGAGAAAGGACTGCCATCTGTCAGAAATGGTCTGCTTGGGCATAGGGTTGGACTAGATGACCTACAAGGTCCCTTCCAACTCTTAATCTGAATCTATCTAGATGATCAAAAGCCTGGAGACTAAAACATACGAAGAACAGTTGCAGGAACTGGGCATGGCTAGTCTAGGGAAGAGAAGGACCAGGGGAGACAGGATAGCAGTCTTCCAATATTTGAGGGGCTGCCACAGAGAGGAGGAAGGGGCTCAAGCTATTCTCCAAAGGACCCGAAGGCCAGACAAGGAATAATGGATGGAAACTGATAAGAAGAGATTCAACCTAGATATATGGAGGGATTTTCTGACAGTAAGAGCAATCAACACATGGAACAGAAGTTGCCTTCGGAAGTTGTGGGAGCTTCATCCCTGGAGGCTTTCAAGAAGAGACTGGGCTGCCATCTCTCAGAAATGGTGGAGGGCAGTGATGACCAACCTTTTTCTAAAGGTGTGCCAAAATTGTGTGCACACGCACTATCACATACCCACCCACCTGCACATACGCGCACAAACCCCCTGCGCACCCCACCAGCTTATTTTCAGACTTATGGGGAAGGACATTTTTCACCCTCCCCAGGCTTCAGGAAAGCCTCCGGAGGGCAGAAAATGGCCTCCCCCGGAAGGCTGAAAATCAGCTGGCACAAGCACGCGTGCCAGGGCTTAGGGCTGCCATGCTGGTAAATATAGCTCTGTGTGACATTGTTCGCCATCACGGGTGTATGGTCTCCTGCTTGGGTGGGGGGTGGGGTGGGGGTGGGTGGACTAGATTCCAACGCTGCTAATCAATCTAATCTGATACACCCAGTTCCTTTCCTGCAACTGTTCATCGTATTGTTTATCCCCCAGAGCTTTTATCACCCTGGTGGCTTTTTCTGGAGTCTCAGAATCTTTTTTGTGTCACAATAATCCTTGGCAAGATCAGACTCTGCTGGGCTGCCAGCTTAAGCTAGCAAGAAAATTTGCTGACAGCCAGGATCTGCCACCTGAGCATCTGAGCCAACACTGGGTTTTATTTTATTAGCTTGTTTATCCCAAATAGCACCGTGGAGGCAATTCCAAAGGGTTCGGTAGAATAGAGCTGGAAGGGACCTTGGAGGTCTTCTAGTCCAACCCCTTGCTCAAGCAGGAGAACCTGTACCACTTCTGACAAGTGACAGTCCAGTCTGTTCTTAAAAACCTTCAATGAAGAAGCACCAACAACCCTTGAATAGAATAGGAATAGAATAGAATAGGATGGGACGGAGTGGAATGGAATGGAGTAGAATAGAGTAGAGTAGAATAGAATAGGATGGGATGGAGTGGAATGGAATAGAATAGAATAGGAAGGGATGGGATGGGATGGGATGGAATAGAGTAGAATAGAATAAAATGGAATGAAATGGAATAGAATAGAATAACAGAGTTGGAAGGGACCTTGGAGGTCTTCTAGTCCAGCCCCCTGCTCAAGCAGGAGATCCTATACCATTTCAGACAAATGGTTGTCCAATCTCTTATTGAAAACCTTCAGTGATGGAGCACCCATAACTTCTGGAGGCAAGATGTTCCACTGGTTAATTGCTCTGACTGTCAGGAAAGTTCCAGGTTGCTTCTCTCCTTGTTTAGTTTCCATCTGTTGCTTCATGTTCTACCCTCAGGTGCTTTGGAGAATAGTTTGACTCCCTCCTCTTTGTGGCAGCTCCTCAAATACTGGAAAACTGCTATTTCCTTTTTCGGTTCCTTGGAGGGCAGGGGAACAAATCTAGTACCTGTCTGGAATAATTTCTCTGAGCCTCTGAGGTTCTTTCCTCTGCAAAATGATTTAATGTTGATGTTACTGAGATTTTAATGAGGAACAATCAGCTTTTTTGCAACCCCTGCTGGAGTTTGTGTATGTGCCATTAGTAAGATTTAGTGCGTCTGCAATGATTTTGCAGCTTGGCCTAATGCTATTTTAGGCAAGGTGCTAGATTAGAACCAATGTGACTGTGGTTCCAGATGACCTTTAGGCACAGAGGTTCACTGGCTGTCTTGGGTTCAAATCACACCCTTTCTTTTCAAAATCCAGCTCTCAACATTACTATTATGGAGACGGGATTTCTCCCGTATGCTGCCTTGAACTCTTGGAGGAAATCAAATTAATAAGAGCCAATTTGGTGCTTTCTGACCTAGAAACCAGGAGACGGTGAGTTCTAGTTCCACCTTAGGCTTGAAAGCCGGCTAGGTGACTTTGGGCCAATCACCAGGAGACGGTGACTTCTAGTTCTGCCTTAGCCAGGAAAGCTAGATGGATGGCCTTGGGCCAGTCCCTCTCTCTCAGCCCAGTCTACCTTGAAGGCTTGTTGTTGTTGTTGTTGTTGTTGTTCCCCTCACAGGAAAAATAGGTAGATAAGTTTTAGATAAGTTTGCTACCTTGAGTTGGCCAAAATATGTAAAAGACAGGATAAAAATATAATAATAGTAGTAGTAGTAATAAGTAATAATAGTAATCATAATAGTAAGAATAATAAGAATAATAGTAATCATAATAGTAGTAGTAGTAGTACCAAGAGACCCCAGAGTCGAAGAAAAAGAACTGGAAAAAAGCATGAAATACCGCAACCTGACCATCGAAAGTACATGGCTATGGATATGAAGCATGTCACAGTGATTCCCATGGTCATCGGGGCACTTGGCACCGTGTCCAAGGATTTTGCAAGATACATCCACAAATTGCAGCTTCCTGCAATAACACCAGCGGAACTGCAAAAAACTGCGCTACTTGGAACATCTTATATTTTAAGAAGGTCCTTGGTTGATATCTAAGACGCTGGCAGCAACCTGTATCAACCATTAGCACCAGTCACTCATTGGTATTTGTAATGCATTTTTGAATGTTCAGTTGGCTGAGTTTCATGTTTAATGAATAAAGTATATAATAATAATAATAATAATAATAATAATAATAATAATAATAATAATAATAATAATAATAATAATAACAACAACAACAACAACAACAACAACAACAACAACAACAACAACAACAACAACTGAGATGGTCAAAAATCGAGTAAAAAAAGTAAAGAATTGGACATCACCTGGAAATGACCAATTACATGGTTTCTGGCTCAAATATCTGACCAGTTTACATGCAATGTTGGCCAGGCAACTGAATGAAATTTTACAAAATGGTCAAATTGATGAATGGTTGACAACTGGAAAAACATACTTGATTCAGAAAGATGCAACTAAAGGAACAATACCTGAAAACTACAGACCAATAACATGCTTGCCAACAACCTTTAAATTACTCACAGGCATTATTGCAGATAACATTATGGATTATTTGGAAACAAACAACATCTTGCCAGTAGAGCAAAAAGGCAACAAAAGAAGGAGCAGGGGCACAAAAGATCAGCTCCTAATTGATAAAATGATATTAGAAAATTGTAAGAAAAGAAAAACGAACTTGAATATGGTCTGGGTTGATTATAAAAAGGCATTCGACTCATTGCCACATAGTTGGATCATAAAATGCTTAGAAACAACTGGCATTAGTAAAAATATTACATCCTTCACTGAAAAGGCGATGAGAACTACGGAATGGTTAATATCAAGCGAGGAATTTTCCAGGGTGATTCACTTTCACCTCTTCTCTTCATCATCGCGATGATCCCACTATCAGTAATCTTAAAAAAAATGAAATTAGGCTACCAAACAGCCAAAGAAGCTGAAAAAATTTCACATTTATTATATATGGATGATTTGAAACTCTATGGAAAGTCAGAAATAGAAATCCAATCACTGACAAACACAGTCCGAGTATTCAGCAACGATATTTCAATGCAGTTTGGCATGGAAAAATGCGCCACTGTATCCATAAAAGGGGGCAAAATCACTACGTGTGAGGGAATTAAAATGCCCAATGGCCAACTAATTAAATGCAATGAAAATGAAGCCTACAAATACTTAGGCATTTTGCAGTTGGATAACATCAAACATGGAGAAGTAAAAACTATTGTCAGGAGAGAGTACACCAACAGAGTTAGGAAAATCTTGAAATCTAAATTAAATGGTGGAAATACAATCAAGGCCATAAATACCTGGGCAATACCAGTTATAAGATACACAGCTGGTATAGTTAACTGGACACAAACTGATTTGGACATTTTGGACCGAAAAACCAGGAAACTAATGACAATGCACTACAGTTTACATCCACGTGGTGACACTGATAGACTATACCTGCCCCGAAAATCAGGTGGCAGAGGATTATTACAAGTGAAGCAAATAGTTGAAGAAGAAAAACATGCACTGGCTGATTATTTAAAAGAAAGTCAAGAACATCTATTAATTGAAGTAAAGAACAAAAATCTATTGAAGGCCCAACAGACGAAACAAGAATACAAAAAAGATGTGATAAAATTAAGAATGGAGAGTTGGCAGAACAAAGCATTGCATGGCCAATTTCTGGAAAAAATAAAAGATAAAGTGGACAGTGAAAAAACTTGGTTATGGTTAACAGCAGGTACATTAAAGAAAGAAACAGAGTCACTAATCCTGGCTGCGCAAGAACAAGCTATCCGCACAAATGCCATTAAGGCCAAAATCGAAAAATCCTCTGATGATGCAAAATGCAGACTCTGCAAAGAAGTTGATGAAACTGTTGACCACATACTCAGCTGCTGTAAAAAAATCGCGCAGACTGACTATAAAATGCGGCACAATTCAGTGGCACAAATGATCCACTGGAATTTGTGCAAAAAATATAACATTAAAACAGCAACAAACTGGTGGGAACATAAGCCTGAAAAAGTCGTCGAGGGTCAGATGGTCAAGATCTTGTGGGATTTTCACATACAAACGGATAAAATACTGGCGCATAATACACCAGACATCACACTGGTTGAGAAAAAGAAGGTTACAATCATAGACATCGCAATACCAGGTGATAGCAGGTTCACCGAGAAGGAATATGAAAAAATCGCGAAATACCAGGACTTAAAAATTGAAATCCAACGATTATGGCACAAACCAGCAGTGGTAATTCCAGTGGTAATCGGCACACTGGGTGCTATTCCAAAAGCACTGGAATTACATTTAAAACAGTTAAAAATTGACAAAATCACCATCAGTCAAATGCAAAAGGCCGCACTGCTTGGATCTTCACGTATATTACGAAAATACGTTACGACGTCCTAGGCCCCTGGGTGGGGCCCGACTAGTAATTAATGCCAAATCCGGCGAAACAACTGGCCGCTGTGATACACTTCTGTTGATGCAATAATAATAATAATAATTAATAATAATAATAATAATGGAGCAATACCTAAAGCGCATATAGCTGATGCAATGCGCAAATAATAATTTTTCCCCAAAATATTTATTTTTATTTTCCAGTAATAAACATACATAATTTATGGACATTGCACTGACTGGGTCAAATCTTTTTAAAACATTAGCAATTATAATACAAATAGTATGCGAAATTCTTATCTTCCAACTTCAACAATATTTATCTCATTTCATATTCCTTTTACATTTCCCCATTAATTCATTTAAACATAAATAACATTTCTTGGTGCCCTATATTTATTATCCCTTCCTAGGTATTGTTCTCCAATATTATGAAAATCACTCATTATTCCACCATAGCTTCAATGTTCCAAATGTGTGGGATGACTAATAACACCAATTATTAGCAATATTCAGTCCATCACAGGAGTACAATAAATATATTTTAACCCACTATTAATATTAATAATAGTTGCATTCCCTAACCTTAGATTACCATCTGCTAATCTGCACTTTTTGGAATTATGGTATTTTCTCATTTTACTAGCATATTTTCTCATTATCCATCATCTCTTAATCTTTCTAGAATTCCATCATTTATTGATTTTTTTGGCCAGCCTTTTATCTCTCTCTCTCTCTCTCTCTCTCTCTCTCTCTCTCTCTCTCTCTCTCTCTCTCTCTCTCTCTCTCTCTTCTCTCTCTTTTTACGTTTTTTTTTTTTTTGGTATCTACTAATCTTTCCCTTCTGGGTGATAAAAGATAGTTTTAGTTGCGTTATTTGAACACCCATCTCCAATACTTCCTTTTGTTTTTTAGCAAGGTTTTTCTCTTTTCTCTTTGAACTGTTCTTCTTCATGCTTCTTGTTTCTATTTTCCCCTCCCCCTGCTTTTAATCACCTTCCTGTGTCTTTGCAGTGCTCCAAGACCTACTCCAGCCAGTTCCTGGACATCTTCCATGCTCACCACATGGCGGTGGACGCCGTCAGCTGGAACCCCTTCCACACCAAGATCTTCATCTCCTGCAGCTCGGACTGGACCGTGAAGATCTGGGACCACACCATCAAGTAGGTGCCCCCAGCCGGGCTTCCAGGTAGAGCACACATCTAGGACCAACCACAAATTCATGGTCATAGCTGGAGCTCCTGTGGGCCTCAGTCCTCCCTAGGGGCGTTTCCTCCAGCAGTGGTGGGTGCTTGGGCACTCAAAGCTAGCCAGGGAAAGGTTCAAAGGTGATACAGGTAGCCCTCGACTTATGACCAGTTGTTCAGTGACCATTCGAAGTCATAAAGACACGGGAAAAAGGACCCTTTTTTCGCACTTACAACTGTTGTGGCATCTTCATAATCACACGATGAAAATCCAGACACTTGGCAACTGGAGTCTACAAGTCGTCCTCGATTTACAACGGTTCACTTACTGACCGTTCAAACTTACAATAGCACTGAAAAAAGCAGCTTTTTTCCATTTCTCACACTTACGACCGTTGCAGCCTCCCCCAGGGTTCTGTGATTTGCATTTGGAGGGTTGACAACTGATTCACATTTACGACAGTCGCGGTGTCCCCGGGGGAGGGGGAGGGGAGGGGTTTCACGTGATCCTCCTTTTGCGACCTTCCGACAAGCAAACTGTTGAAAGAAATGTCCTTCTGGGTTCGGCTCCAAGTGGGGAAAAAGACACTGGAGACATGGAGGCTGCTTGGAAAGATGGTTTAATGGTGGACAGGACCACATGGCTTGAGCCCTGAACAGAAAAGGTGATCACATGCTTCAATGTTGGTGGAGAAGAAGAGAAGGGAAGAGAAGGGCTGAAGAAGGGCTTGCAGGGATTTTTATAATCTGTTCTGATCTCAACTTCCCTCCAGGTCTGGAAATGATCACACACTAGATTGTTAATGCCTGTCTCTGCCCTGGGGTGTTCGTTTCTAATTTGGACCTGCCAGCTGTGCTGGCTAATTTTTAAAGATCCAAATTCTATCTTGATATCCCAGCACGCGCTGGCATTTTTAAATATCAAGATGTATAGAAACAATGTACAGAGATGTTTGTCCACACATTGTTTGCATTCAGCCAGGGTTCTAGGTTGGCGCTCCCAGCAGACGCTGGCATATTTTTAAAGATCCAAACCCCATCTTGATCTCCCAGCAATTTCTGGCATAGTTTTAAAGATCAAGATGTATGGAGACTTTCATTAACACATCGTTTGCATCTGGGTGAGGCCCTTGATTCATCTGATGGTGGCCAGAAAATCAGCAAATTTGTTGACAAAATCTAAATCAAAACTGCCTTCTGGAGGCCAGGTTTTTACTTTAGGACTAATAGAGTAGGTTGGTCAGAAAAATGTGCAGAGGGTTTTTACTCAGGTTGAAGGCAAACCTTTAGTAGGAATTTCCTTCATTTCATACATGCACACACAAGGCAACACTCTCCTCCTCCCCCCAAAGGGAAAAAAAAATCTATACTCACCTGAAGAGTACAATCTTCTAGGGCTGAAAGACATGAGAACAAGGTTCCCTCCCCCACAGAAAAGGCATTGTTGGAGGATTAGAGGTAAGGGAGGGGCGTGGGGGGGGGTAGATAGCTTGCAGGCAGAGTTTGAAAAAATAAAACCATTAGTTACTAAGCAGATAAACAGATAAACATTATGGGGATATCACAGATGAGAAATGGAGTCTGGATTCACATGCTTCAGGAAAGAAATGGACAGGTAAAATCATTTAAGCACACAATAAATGCAAGGATGAAACTTTTCTTGCAAACATTTCCTGGGTTGTTACTTTAAGGTATAGGCAAGGAAGGAAGGGAAAAAAATATCTTTACTCTGTCTCTGCTGGCCAAAACAGATGCAAAGCAAAGATTCACTCCACCTTCACTCAGTTTTGTGGGCCCAACAAACTGAGCGAAGGCAATTTCTGCCAGCTTACTCTTTTCTTTCTTTGAACACTTTAAAATTCTTGTCTTTTGGATTGGAGACATCTTAGTTACAATTACCTTGAGGGTGCACAAAGACTTAGACATACACACAGAGAGACAAAGAGAGCATAACAAAACTCATGAATTTCACAAACAAAATCATTCCCACCAGGAATCTCAGTTAAATTGGGGAAGGCACAAATCTTAACAAACAAAAACCACGTGGTTGCATAGAAGACAGAGTAAGAGACAGACAAGAGGAAAAAAAAACATTTCAACATTTCCCTTTTCTTTTAAGTACCTTTATGTAGCCAAATTAGTTTTCCTGTGTCATCTTTCAGCAAAGCCCATTTCTCACACAATTTCCTTGCTCTCAGCCAAAATCTTGGCATCTAAGGAAATCTCCAAGAGCACTTCTGGCCACCCACGAGCTAACGCTTCCCATGACCCTTTACATGCAGGGCTCACTTTGGCCTAGCCGGGTGCCACCCACCGTAAGTTTTCAGAAAAAAAAAGATTCTGGGAAGGACTTCGATTCCCCACGAAGTATTCGGCCCCTTCTCTCAGGGAATCACCTGGGTTTTGAGGATCAAAAAAGTGATCCTTGAGGACCTCTGCCCCTCTCTCTGCAGTTAGTACCAGGCACCTCTACTCTTTTACACCATGGGCCTTTGCTTTTTTTCTTTTTTTGCTTTCACAGGACAAAAGCAACAACAACAAAAAATATTCATTCACTTTTCCATCCATTTTCACACACACTCTCCTTTCCCTAACAGAAGGTCCTGCTCTGGCCTGACCCTAATACTTTCCAGGCTCTCTTGGTAAAACACACAGAGGAACCAGGATCCAGCTGTGATTGGGAGAAAGATTTCATCACTCACACACATGCAGGCATACACACATTTCCACGCTTTGCCATGCTTTAACATTAAATTTTAGAGAATTAAAATTTAGAGGTACTCACCTTCTTTCCAGGCAGCCTTTGAGCTCAAACTCAAAACCCCTTTAAAGCCTAGATCCAAATGGTTAAGGCCAAGATAAAGTCCACCCACAGACTCAATGGGGTCTGTGCCGGCATGGGAGGCTTACCTGGGCCATATCCATTTGTTAGGCTAGCTTGGAGTCCCATCTGGGTCGCCAATTGTTGAAAGAAATGTCCTTCTGGGTTCGGCTCCAAGTGGGGAAAAAGACACTGGAGACATGGAGGCTGCTTGGAAAGATGGTTTAATGGTGGACAGGACCACATGGCTTGAGCCCTGAACAGAAAAGGTGATCACATGCTTCAATGTTGGTGGAGAAGAAGAGAAGGGAAGAGAAGGGCTGAAGAAGGGCTTGCAGGGATTTTTATAATCTGTTCTGCCCCACCTATCTGTTTCCTGTTCCTGTGTAAGAAATGTATTCTGATTGGTTGCCAAACTCACATGGGCTCATGCAGGGGCAACCCTCTAGGCTGCTGAGTTTTGAATCCAGGTTTGATTGAGTTTAGATGCCATGTGGTCAGTTGAGTAAAAGGCAATATTATCCTGCCTTCATTGCCATCCCCCCTGGAGCTGAAGGGGAGAACTCTTTATTATGTAAAGTGGACTAGCTTGGCATTCTTAATGGCCCATTGACAAAGTGGGGATGGGCAGGAAGCTGCAGGAATTTACTCTGTGTTTAAAATGTGTTTCTCCCTTTTTCACATCCAGGAAAATATAATATTCTGCCTTATCAATATTTCCTAGGATATTTCATTTTTCTGGGAGAGGGCTGGGTGATAACTTCCTACAAAACTCAATGGGGAAGCCAGATTCACTTAACGGCCGTGTGACTAATTTAACCCATTGCATTGATTCACTTAACAGATGTGGCAAGAAAAGTCGTAGAATGGGGCAAACTCACTTAACAAATGTTTCACTTTGCAACCTAAACCTTGGGTTCCGTTGTGGTCATAACTCGAGGGCTGCCTGTTTTTCTGATGGTTGCAGCGTCCTGGGATGACGTGATCTCCATTTGTGACCTTCCCAACTGGCTTCCAACAAGCAAAGTCAAAGGAGAGAGCCAGATCTGCTGAACAGCCACACTATTCACTTAACGACCAGGGCAAAAATGGTCACAAAATGGAACTCCTCATCAACTGTCTTGCTTAGCCACAGAAAAGTTGGGCTCAATTGTAGTCATGATCTACCTGTGTTCATGGAAATCAAAGATGAAAAGCATCTTTTTGGACAACTATGGAGCTTCTCCGTCCTCCAGGTCCTGGTTCTCCCAAAGGTGCTTTTGTTTCAAGAGGCAACTGGACTTTCTGGTTTCTCCTTGAAGACGTTTCGCTTCTCATCCAAGAAGCTTCTTCGGCTCCGGCATAGTTAAATGTCAGTAGAGATTCTCTATCATCCAGTCATGGTTGTCTCAAAGGTCCCTTCTTCAAGAGGAACCTGGACTTGTTGCCTCTTGTTTTTTCTTTGAAGATGTTTCACTTCTCATCCAAGAAGCTCTGAAGAAGCTTCTTGGATGAGAAGCGAAACGTCAAACAAAAACAAAGGATGTCCAGTTGTCTCTTGAAAAAGCACCTTTGGAACTACCTTCTTCGATCTTCCCCTTGGATGAAGAACTGTCCCAGTTGTGCATAAATTGGAGGGGGTCAGAGGTCCTCAGATGACTTGAGAAACCAAAGCCCTCAAAGAATATAACAGAATAACAGAGTTGGGAGGGACCTTGTAGGTCATCTACTCCAACCCCAACCACCCAAGCAGGAGACCCTACACCATTTCTGACCGAGGGCAGTCCAGTCTCTTCTTGAAAGCCTCCAGGGATGAAGCTCCCACAACTTCCGAAGGCAACTTCTGTTCCATGGGCTGATTGTTCTCACTGTCAGAAAATTCCTCCTTATTTCCAGGTTGAATCTCTCCTTCCATTATTCCTTGTCTGGCCTTCAGCTGTTTGGGAGAATAGGTTGACCCCTTCCTCTCTGGGGCAGCCCCTCAAATATCGGAAGACTGCTATCATGTCTCCCCTGGTCCTTCTCTTCACTAGACCAGCCATGCCCAGTTCTTGCAACCGTTCATTGCATGTTTTAGCCTCCAGTCCCCTCATCATCCTGGTTGCTCTTCTCTGCACTTTTTCTAAAGTCTCAACATCTTTTTTACTATAGTGACCAAAACTGGATGCAGTACTCTAGGTGTCTTACTAAGGCTTTATTATAGAGTGATATTAGTACCTCCCTTGATCTTGATTTTTGGAGACCTCTTTTCTTGCCCTCCTTTTAGGAAACTTCCCAGTGTTGCTTCTTGATGGCTTTAGCTTCTGGAAAGCATCTGCTGAGTTGAGCTTTCCTGCTTTTCTTTCTGGCTTCCAGCTTTCTCTCTACAACCAGCTTCCCCTGGGTGCCTGACCTCGTTTTCTGACAGGGCCACCAGTATTCGGACCTCCCCTGGCCCTGTAGAACCTATCCCCTCCCTGGGCAGGAGAAAATCCTGCAGCTCCGCCTGACCTGTCGGATCTTCTGTTTGCAGGACGCCCATGTTTATCTATGACCTGAATTCTGCAGTTGGAGACGTGGCTTGGGCACCTTATTCCTCCACCGTCTTTGCGGCTGTAACCACCGATGGGAAGGTAAGCTTGGTGGCCGTGGCGTGTGATAAACTCCAGGACTCCAGCAGGTGAAGAAGGCAAGGTACAAGGGAGAGCAAGGATGATCCCAGAGAGCTCTAAGATCATCATATCCCCCGGGGTATGTGCCCAATTCCAGCGTTTCCCGTAGCAGAGTGAAGGGCCAAAAGATTAATATTGTTATGTCCTTTGATGGTGGTTAAAAATTATCCGTTGTGGTCGGATGTAAGCTGTTTCAACTAAAGCTGCCTTCTGCAATTGACCGATGGGGATTTTGTCAATTCCGATAATGTTCAAATAGGGTTCTATTGTAACGGTTCGTCGTAGAGTCGGAATTTAAATGGAATTTGACATTTTATCCATCTATCGAGTCCTTTCCAAGGACCTGGGATAGGCGGATGTGAATGTTTGATGGTGTTAAAGGTCTCCAGATGTTAGCGTTTCCAAGTAAAGCTGCCTTTTGCAATTGACTGTCAATGCTGAGGGTGTTCCAGTTGTGCTCCAGATGTTTTGGGACTGCACCCAAGGCGCCTATAACTATTGGTGCTCCCTTTGCTTTCCTTTGCCACAATTGTTTTACTTCTGTTTTCAACCCATTATATTTTGTGATCTTCTCCAGTTCTTGCTCTTCTCTTCTGCCACATCCATTATCCAGGCTTTTTGGCCTTTCTTAGCGACGATTGTTTATTGTTAACATTTTTTTTATTGAGTTATAAAGTAAAATACATAGTACAAATAGGAAAGGAGTGGGGAGGGAAAGGGGAAGGCGAAATGAGGAACGATAAGAAAGAAAGAAAAAGAACCGTTGACTTCCGTCTTTTCCTGTTACAGTAAAATAAGGCATTAAATGTCAAATCACAACTTTTTGCTTTTTTCCTAATAATATGAACCAGCCATTTCTATGAAGCTCTATCAGTCTAATCGCTAAAACCCAAAATCAGAGTTTCATTCTTCTCCACCTCAACCATGAAGTTCAGAAGCGGTTTCCATGTGGAAATAAAAGTACTTTTGTCCTTTTCTTTCATCAAAGTGGTCAATTTTGCCATCTCAGCCAGTTCCATCACCTTCTTGCAGCCCTTCTCCATCCATGGTAGGAATCGAAGCGTCCTTCCACTTCTGCGTATATAATAGTCTTGCCGCTGTTGACAAATATAGTAACAAAGTCCCAATTTTTTTCCCCCTAGCTCTTTTTCCACTAAACCAGGGGTGTCCAAACTTGGGAACTTTTAGACTTGTGGACTTCGAATTCCCCAGCCAGCATGGCTGGCTGGGGAATTCTGGGAGTTGAAGTCCACAAGTCTTAAAGTTCCCAAGTTTGGACACCCCTGCACTAAACCCAAAAGGAAAAGTTCTGCTACCATTTCTATCTCCATTTTCAAAAAGAAAAAAATTTGTATTAAGAAATGAATCACACTCCAATTTTTTCCCCCTTTATTGACAATTATTACGTCCGGGATGTTATGTGGCTGGTGCCCGTCTGTCTGATGGAATTCTAAAGCCCCAGAGCAATTTAACTTCTTCGTTGTCTGTGACTTCTTCTACTTTATTGGTCCCACCATTTCTTGATATTCCTTGCAGATCCTCCGATGCTCCGTTGTTGCTACTTTGTCATGGCGTTGCTTGTAGTCAGTCTGGGCGATCCTCTGGCAGCAGCTAACCAAGTGATCCACTGATGATGATGATGATGATTTGTCTCCCAGTCAGCCAGATGTTTAGATCCTTTTTATCTGCCCATCTAGTCCTTCCCAAGGCAGATGTGAATGTTTGATGGTGCTAAAGGTCTTGTCTCAGGATGTAGGCTCTTCCAAGCAAAGCCACCTTTTGCAATTGACCGATGGGGATTCTGTCAATGCCGATGGTTTGTAAACGTTACCCCTGGTTTTGGAATTGCACCCGGGGTGCCTATCATTGTTGGCTACTCCTTTTGCTTTCTTCTGTCACGGTCATTTCATTTCTATTTGCAGTTCTTTGTATTTTGTTTTCTTACCCAGTTCCTATTATTAGTATCAAATTTATTTGCCGTCCTTTTCGCGGTTCAAGGCAACTCTGTTGGCTGTGAACAAAGGGTGTTATTTTTAAGCCTCGGATTTGGGAAGAATCTGGTAGTGCTAATAAAGGGGAATATCTGTAGCTCAGGGTGTTAGGGTTCTAAATACCATGCAGAAATAAATCATTGTCCAAGGCAAAACATCCTTTAAGGTGCAATTTATTCCGCAGGCATGTTAGTACTGCTATGGAAATTTCAACTCTGGAAGTACATGCTCTGGGTTCACCCAGTTAAAGTTCATGATCTCTCCCCACACCCACAAATCCATCACATGTTCCAATCCTCATCTTCCACGCTGGCATGTACACCCATCTTCTTCCGGCCAGGTGTCGAGATGCGAAGACAAAAGATGACCTTGGCTTCTACAAAAGAATGTCAACAATCCATTCTACAATCCTACTCCTTTCTATTCCCCCCTCCCAATTACTACACTATTGAAACAGCATAGAAAATTATAAGAAAGTGTGGCAGGCCAAAGATCCAAAAAAGAATATAATTACAGGCCTGACAGGCGGCCTCTCCTCAAAAGAAAAACGTTTCCTGCAAAGAGAATAACATAAAAGTTAACATAACAAAATTAACCACCTCTTCTCCACCCAGGGGAACCCT